>CM075808.1:2407819-2499460 GCA_037975025.1 Excoecaria agallocha | reverse complement strand
TGACCCTCTCTTGGTGAATCGAGGTATATCGATTATAAGATGTTGAGAAACATGAAGGTGTTATGAAATGAGCCTCGTCATTATTGGACCAAAAGGGAGGAATATCTAAACTTGATTGTGTGGCCACCTAGAGTCAATAAGATGGATGCTGAAGAATTCGAGTCTGATGAGGGAGAAGATGGAGAGGAAGCTACTGTAGGTGAAGAAGGAGAGCATGCTACTGCTGCACCCAAAGGCCACCCTACCCCATAGATGGTCAAATTCATGAACCAGGTGAATGCTTATTTGGACTTACAAGCAGGATACATTGACAAGCTGTAGTGCAGTTTTGAGCATTTTAATATCCACTTTTAAGAGCACTTTCTGTTAGTGTAAGCCCTAGCCCCAATACATTGTAATAAAACACTTAGTTAATAAAATGAGGCATTTGTTTTATCTTTTGTATTCCCGTGCATGTTAATTGATAAAACTATCCAAGAATGTCGTTTCGGTTTAAGTTATCATGTATGAGGCATATGGATTGTAAGACCTTGAAACAAATGGGACTTCATTCTAAATATCCCTAGTCAGTCATTGTTATGGGAATAACAAATGAATTAAGACTAGTATGCTCTCTCTGATATTATGAGTTCTGTCTTACGGATCATTAGGACAAGAGTGTCAATCAGAGATCATAGATACATGTTAAAGAACATGGTATCTGGATTCGATCCGCTCATGAGAACACTACATGGTACAAGTCATAAGTGTTTCTCATATGCAAGTTTTGTATCGGAGTTCTTAGACCTGAAATCTCTATGAAACTCCTTATGAATTACTGTGTACTTTGACATACACCTAACGTGCTCGTAACAGAGTGACAAGTACAGGTATGATTGGGTATACATTGATTCATGTTAGAGAGCATGAGAGAAGTGAAGGGATTACCCCTCTCGATAAGAGAGAAAATATCACCAGCCACTTGATCAGTGAACTGAGAAGTGTATGGCCATACCGAGATGGAATAATGAGTAATCATTATTTATCTGAGAGTTCAGTGTCACTGAAATATCAAGAAAGGAATTAATATATATAAGGATGACTAGTTCCATGCCTTATATTAATTCTGATATTTAAGGGTAAGGGACTATGCAAAATTGCATTAGGTCACTAAATGCCATATGTATTTTCATTTAATTTGGATTGCTATAATATCTTGCTAGAGAATATATATAGCCTTTGAATTAATTTATTAATTCATTGCCAACATTAAATGGACCTATAGGATCGCACACAAAGCATTGGGCTTAAAATACTTAAATTAAGTATTGGGCATTAATTTGGGCTTTTAATTAAAGTCAAATTAATGTATGTAATGGGTTATAAAATTGCTATTGGGCTTTGGTCCATGAGAGAGAGAAATTCAGCCCATAAGGTTTAATTTCAATTAATTAATTATCTTGTGTTAATTAAGTTAATTGAGTATTAAAGCCTAAAGGAATTTAAATTAAATCAAATCACTTATATAATTAATGAAGTGGCCGAAATTCCAAGAGGGAAATCAAGGAATTTCGGCACATGTTGTTTATTTAATTAAGTGATTTCATTTAATTAAATGTCTTATGTTTTATTTCAAATTTGAATTTTAAATTCAAAGGAGTTTAATTCAAAATATATGACTTATCTTTAGGAAGTGATAGAGTTTGAATTAATTATCTTAAGGTAGTAAATTCAGATGAAAACACTTGCCTAAAAGATAATGATATATAAAGAAATAAAACCCTAGGAGCAAAAAGAGAAGAAGTTGGCGCAAACCCTAGTTCTTCTATGCAATTGGCGTAAATTTCATCTCTTCCTCTCTCAATTCTTTTGGCCCAATTTTTCACAAGGAGAAAGGATAGTTCCTCATTCTCTTGTGTTCTTGCGTAGTGATAGCAACCTAAGAGAAGTACAAAATCAAATTTTGTAGCTTCAATCCATAGCCATTACACAATACCTTAAAAGAGAGCTAGCAATCTCGATTTTAAGCCGACGGTGCAATTGTGTGTGTGAGAATAGAGGGAGTGGCGTAAAAGGCTATTCCTTGGCATTGGTGATCGAGATCTAAGGCGGAAAAAGTCATCTTAGTTGCTGGCCATCACCGAAATCAATATCTAAAAGGCATCTTAACTTGTAAGTTCTACAACCTAAAATTGCATGTTCTAGTTTTGGATATGTATGGTATGCATGATAAAATTTTTGTTTTTTCGCTGTGCTATCATGATTATCATATCATGTCATATTCCATCAGTGGTATCAGAGCCTATACATGCTTATTTTAGTGCTTTAGATGCATGAAAAAATTAATTAAAAATCGTTATTTTGAAAACATGCAAATCTGAAATTTTCTGTTTTGAGTTTTTTGCATTCTTTTGGTGTAAAAACGATTTTAATTGATTAGATAGGTATTATAATTAATATGATATGTTAATATACTGTCCTAAGATGTTATTAGGGCTGGTAATGGTCGGATTTAATTATTTATACCTGATGGTACATGTTAATTATGAAACTAGGTGCTAGTTGGCATGTAAATTGCTAGTTTAACAACTAGTTTTCAAAATTAAATATAAAAAAGTTTTTGGCATGTTTGTAAGTGATATTTAAAGATTAATTATCAGGTCTGGACATATTTTAAATTTGGTTTTAATTCTGGTCCATGACAATTTAATTGATTAATTTTAAAATCACTTAAAACTATGACTAGTTTGTGTTTGTTACATGTTTAATCAAGATTGTTTGTTTTGTTTTGATTAAAATGGTAAAAACACATTTAGATCAGATTTGTACAGAATATTAAATCAATATTTATGGACTTATTTAGAATATTAAATGACTCATAAAATTGATTTAAATGTTTGTGCATTTCATGGCATTACATAAGCATTAAACAACTAGTTTTGTTGTTTGTTTGTTTTTGCATGAATGCCGTGTGTTATTATATGTGTTCTTCATGATTTTATTTTTAATTCATGTTAGCACATATTATATGTATTTTTAATGTTTATGGGCTGTATGACATAATATTAAAAATGGCAAAATTGAAAATTATACTAGAGTTGATTTATGGCACAAATCTAACTAGTTTGTGTTTTGGGCTTTTAAGAGAACTTATTCAATAAGAGGATTTAGTCCATTGGGCTTCGGCCCAGGCCCATCACGGGGTCATCTCTTAAAGGTTCAAGTACACAATTTCCATTAATGGGTTTGGCTAAATTAATTAAAATTGGACTTTGTTTGATCCATGAATGCTATGTATATTTATTTGCTTGTTTGGTGTGATGAATGGATATGCATGGTGCATTCATGGGCCCTGGATTTTGTAATTAAATATGGCCTGCGAGCCATTATATTTTGTTGTAAAAGTTTTTCATTTATTTCTTAGAATAGAATATACTTGAAGACTTTGTAAATCAAGACGAAGCCCACCGGAGTGGAGAAGCCCAACTCGAAGATTCTTATGTAATAGTATAGAATCTTAGTTGTAGGTTTTTGGGCCCATGTTTGTCACGCTTTACTTTATGCAATTATATATATATGCATGCTATGTATGGATGACAAAGCGTATGCCATGTAAGCCGTAATAAAATGAATCCCTAAAAAAAAAATAGTAAGTCACAAAGTTGCCTTCCTAATTCGAAACATGTCAAGGCATCGATCATCGGTCATGTAGACTAGGAGTCCTAGATGCGCCCGATTATCTTTGTGAGGCATGGGTTGTGAATGTAGGTTGGACTTATCATGGAAAGGGATGCCCGGACCTAGGCAACTAATAAATGGGTTTGTGCTATAACATCTTAAGATGTTAGCCCATTTGATCCAAGAGTCATGTACGAAACATGATTGGAGTTTTCCTACCTAAGTAACTTAACTTGTTAGGTGTACAAGCTCAGCTTGACTAATAAGTTATTGTGAAAAGTGGATCTTGGCCCACATTAAATCACTAACGCGAATTATTTAAAGGGATATTAATTCGGTTTGTGGGATCATAAATAAGACCTCATTTAATCTTGCTAAATTTTATTGTAGATTGAAAATGGCATCTTCAAACAACAATTTCTCATTGCGATCGGTCCTTGAAAAGGACAAATTGAATGGCACCAATTTCATAGACTGGTCTCGAAACTTAAGAATAGTTCTTAAGCAAGAGAAAAAGTCGTATGTTTTGGATGCACCCTTGCCTGAAGAACCAGGAAGGAACGCCTCTGCGGTTCAAAAGGAAACTTTTGAGACCAAGAAGAGCGACTCCAACGATGTGACCTGTCTGATGCTGGCCACTATGGTGCCTGACTTGCAAAAGCAATTTATGGACCAAGAGGCTTATGCGATCATGGTGCACCTCAAGGAGATGTTCCAAGAGCAAGCTCGTCACGAGAGGTTCGTGACAACAAAGGCCTTAATTTCTTGCAAGATGGCTGAGGGTACTCCTGTTAGTACCCATGTACTCAAGATGAAAGGGTATCTTGATACTCTTAAGAAGCTTGAGGTACTAGTGCCAAAGGAATTGGCCACTGACTTGATCTTAGGATCATTGCCTGCTGCTTATGATCCATTTGTGATGAATTATAACATGCATGCAATGAACAAGTCAGTCACTGAGCTTCATGGGATGCTTAAGAATGCTGAAGAGAACATTCGAAAGACCAATCCCGTTCTAATGGTTCAAAAGGGAATTAAGAAGGGACCTGCTAAGGGAAAGGGAAAGGGAAAGGCAAAACCCAAGTCAAGTGGGAGTGCACCTCTGGCCCAATCCAAGCCTAAGGCGCCAAAACTCAAAGAGAGTGAGAGCACTTGCTTCCATTGCAACAAGATAGGGCATTGGAGGAAGAATTGCGCTCTCTTCAAGGAAGAACAAAAGAAGAATGGAGCCAAGGCGTCCAGTTCTGGTATTTTTATTGTTGAAATTAACCTTTCTATTTCTACCACTTGGGTATTGGATACCGGTTGTGGTTCTCACATTTGTTCAAATGTGCAGGGGCTAAGAAATAGGCGGTTACTTGGGAAGAATGAAGTGGACCTCCGTGTGGGGAATGGAGCACGAGTTGCTGCCATGGAGATAGGCGACTATCACCTCACTTTACCTTCCGGACTTTTTATTGTTTTGAATAATTGTTATTATGTGCCTGCTATGAGCAGAAACATTATTTCAGTTTCATGTTTGGATAATGATGAATTTGATTTTGTTATTAAAAATGGCAATGCTCATATTCGTCGCCAAGGCATTTCTTATGGCAATGCCATGTTGCAAAATGGCCTTTATATCCTTGATTTACAAAACAAAAAGTCGATATACAACATTAATACAAAGAGGGTTAAATCAAACGAATTGAACCCTACTTACTTTTGGCATTGTCGTTTAAGACATGCAAACGAAAAATGCATTTCAAGACTCCACAAAACTGGAGTGCTTGGGTCATTCGACTTAGAGTCTTATGACACATGCGAGCCATGTTTGCATGAAAAAATGACAAAGAGTCCTTTTAATAAAAAAGGTGAAAGGACTAATGGCTTATTGGAACTAATACATACCGATGTATGTGGACCTTTAAGTACACATGTTAGAGGTGGTTTTAGCTACTTCGTAACATTCACAGATGACTTCAGTAGATATGGCTATGTCTATCTAATGAAGTACAAGTCTGAAACTTTTGAGAAATTCAAAGAGTTTAAGTACGAAGTAGAAAACCAACTTGGCAAAAGTATAAAAGCCATTCGATCAGATCGAGGTGGCGAATACTTAAGCCAAGAGTTTGACAGTCATCTAAAGGAGTGTGGTATTATTTCACAGCTCACTCCTCCTGGAATACCTCAATGGAATGGTGTATCCGAAAGGAGAAATCGAACTCTGTTGGACATGGTTCGATCTATGATGAGTCAAGCTAATCTTCCTATCTCTTTTTGGGGTTATGCATTAGAAACTGCTGCGTTTCTATTGAACCGTACTCCAACTAAAGCAGTTGAGAAGACACCATACGAGGTATGGACTGGGAAAGAACCCAATATGTCTTTTCTCAAGATTTGGGGCTGTGAAGCACATGTTAAGAAATTAACATCTGACAAACTAGAGTCCAAATCGACTGTCTGCTTGTTTGTGGGTTATCCTAAAGAAACAAAGGGATACTACTTTTACTCACAAGCCGAGAACAAAGTATTTGTTGCTCGCAAGGCTGTTTTCTTGGAAAAGGAGTTTCTTCTCAAGAAAGACAGTGGGAGTAAAGTAGAACTTGGAGAAATTCAAGCGCCACAAACTCCTATAGAGGATGGTTTGGAAATGGGATCAAGTTCACAACCAGTTATGGAACAAGAACCCATTACACAAGTACCTAGAAGGTCTGGTAGGGTACATCAGGAGATTGAGAGATATGGATTTCTAATCACTGACAGTGATACTATTGAGTTAGTAGATCGTGAGGATCCTACTACCTACCGAGAAGCTATTGAAAGCCCAGACTCGGAAAATTAGCTTGAAGCCATGAAATCCGAGATGCAATCAATGTACGATAACCAAGTTTGGACCTTGGTTGATCCACCGAAAGGTGCTAAGGTAATTGAATGCAAGTGGTTATTCAAACTAAAAGCTGATAAGACCTACAAAGGTAGACTAGTAGCAAAAGGTTTTCGACAAACTCATGGTATAGACTATGACGAGACCTTTTCGCCTGTAGTCATGCTCAAGTCCATTAGGATCTTGCTTGCCATAGCTGCATATCATGATTATGAGATATGGCAAATGGATGTCAAAACTGCTTTTCTCAATGGAAATTTACTTGAGGATGTGTATATGACACAGCCTGAAAGTTTTGTCAATCCCAAGCATCCTAAGAAGGTATGCAAGCTTCAAAAATCCATTTATGGATTAAAGCAAGTATCCCGAAGTTGGAATCTTCGTTTTGATGAGGCAGTCAAAGAATTTGACTTCATCAAGAACGAAGATGAGCCTTGTGTGTACAAGAAGGTTAGTGGGAGCATAGTAGTATTTTTGGTCCTATATGTGGACGACATCCTTCTCATTGGGAATGATATTCCAACATTGCAAAAGGTTAAGCAATGGTTGGGAAAATGTTTCTCAATGAAAGACTTAGGTGAAGCCGAGACAATACTTGGTATTCGAATCTATAGAGATAGATCGAATCGGCTTTTGGGACTAAGTCAAGAAAAGTACATAGACAAAGTACTAAAGCATTTTAGTATAGGAGACTCAAAGAAAGGGTACATACCTTTGGCTTTGGGAGTTCCTTTGACTAAAGAACAGTGCCCTAAAACAAAAGAGGAAAGGAACAACATGAGTAGAATCCCATATGCATCTGTTATTGGATCTATCATGTACGCTATGTTATGTACTAGATTGGATGTTGCTCATGCACTGAGTATAACCAGTAGGTTTCAGCAAGACCCTGGTGAGAAGCACTGGTCTGCTGTAAAAGGGATCCTTAAGTACCTGCGAAGGACTAAGGATCACTTCTTGGTGTATGGTGGTCAAGAAGAGCTCGTCATACAAGGTTATGCCGATGCTGCTTTTCAGACCAGCACTCAGGATTCTAGATCGCAATCTGGATTTGTTTTTGTTTTAAATGGTGGTGTTGTCAGCTGGAGAAGCTCAAAGCAAGAGACCGTTGCCGACTCAACTACAGAATCTGAGTATATTGCAGCAAGTGAGGCTGTAAAAGAGGCTGATTGGATTAAAAAATTCATTAATGGATTAGGAGTGGTCCCAAGCATCCTAGATCCATTAGAAATTTTCTGTGACAACAACGGGGCCATTGCACAGGCAAAGGAGCCCCGGTCACACCAGAAATCCAAACACATACTCAGGAGGTACCACCTGATCAGAGAAATCATTGATCGTGGGGACGTCAAGGTTAGCAAGATAGCAAGTGAAGACAATGTAGCAGATCCTTTGACGAAACAGTTACGTCCAAATCTGCACGAAGCTCATTTGAGAGCGTTCGGTCTTAGGGCTATGCCCAATTGGGACTAGTGCTAGTGGGAGATTGTTAGTGTAAGCCCTAGCCCCAATACATTGTAATAAAACACTTAGTTAATAAAATGAGGCATTTGTTTTATCTTTTGTATTCCTGTGCATGTCAATTGATATAACTATCCAAGAATATCGTTTCGGTTTAAGTTATCATGTGTGAGGCACATGGATTGTAAGACCTTGAAACAAATGGGACTTCATTCTAAATATCCCTAGTCAGTCATTGTTATGGGAATAACAAATGAATTAAGACTAGTATGCTCTCTCTGATATTATGAGTTCTGTCTTACGGATCATTAGGACAAAAGTGTCAATCAGAGATCATAGATACATGTTAAAGAACATGGTATCTGGATTCGATCCGCTCATGAGAACACTACATGGTACAAGTCATAAGTGTTTCTCATTTGTAAGTTTTGTATCGGAGTTCTTAGACCTGAAATCTCTATGAAACTCTTTATGAATTACTGTGTACTTTGACATACACCTAACGTGCTCGTAACAGAGTGACAAGTACGGGTATGATTGGGTATGCATTGATTCATGTTAGAGAGCATGAGAGAAGTGAAGGGATTACCCCTCTCAATAAGAGAGAAAAAACCATCGGCCGCTAGATCAGTGAACTGAGAAGTGTATGGCCATACCGAGATGAAATAATGAGTAATCATTATTTATCTGAGAGTTCAGTGTCACTGGAATATCAAGAAATGAATTAATGTATATAAGGATGACTAGTTTCATGCCTTATATTAATTCTGATATTTATGGGTAAGGGACTATGCGAAATTGCATTAGGTCACCAAATACCATATGCATTTTCATTTAATTTGGAATGCTATAATATCTTGCTAGAGAATATATATAGCCTTTGAATTAATTTATTAATTCATTGCCAACATTAAATGGACCTATAGGATCGCACACAAAGTATTGGGCTTAAAATGTTTAAATTAAGTATTGAGCATTAATTTGGGCTTTTAATTAAAGTCAAATTAATGTATGTAATGGGTTATAATATTGCTATTGGGCTTTGGTCCATGAGAGAGAGAAATTCAGCCCACAAGGTTTAATTTCAATTAATTAATTATCTTGTGTTAATTAAGTTAATTGAGTATTAAAGCCTAAAGAAATTTAAATTAAATCAAATCACTTAAATATATAATGAAGTGGCCGAAATTCCAAGATGGAATTCAAGGAATTTCGGCACATGCAATTAAGTTATATTAAGTGATTTTATTTAATTAAATGTCTTATGTTTTATTTCAAATTTGAATTTTAAATTCAAAGGATTTTAATTCAAAATGTATTACTTATCTTTAGGAAGTGATAGAGTTTGAATTGCTTATCTTAAGGTAGGAAATTCAGATCAACCACTTGCCTAAGAGATAATGATATAAAAGAAATAAAACCCTAGGAGAGACACAGAAGAGTTGGCGCAAAAACCTAGGGTTTTCTGTGAAAATTGCATGACCTTCATCTCTCTCTCTCTCAATTCTTTTGGCCCAATTTCTCACAAGGAGAAAGGATAGTTCCTCATTCTCTTGTGTTATTGGGTAGTAATAGCAACCTAAAAGAAGTACAAAATCAGATTTTGTAGCCTCAATCCATAGCCATTACTCAATACAGAAAATAGAGAGCTAGCAATCTCGATTTTAAGCCGACGGTGCAATTGTGTGTGTGAAAATAGAGGGATTGGCGAAAAAGGCTATTCCTTGGCATTGGTGATCGAGATCTAAGGTGGATAAAGGCATCTTGGTTGCTGGACATCACAAAATCAAAGAATAAAAAGGCATCATCTATTGTAAGTTTTAAAACCCTAAAATTGCATGTTTTCGTTCCTAGTTTTGGATATGTATGGTATGCATGATAAAATTTTTGTTTTTCCGCTGTGCTATCATGATTATCATACCATGTCATATTCCATCATTAAATGCCTAAAATAAGGAGAAAGAAATGATATGGTATGGATAATATGGAAGTCAAATTAAGTATTAAGAGATACTAGGGTATATTTGATGATTTAATGAAAATTAAGTGCATAAACATGTTAATTAAAGGTACAGATAAGTGAACAGAGCTTATATATGAAAGTTTAAGTGCTTAAAATGGAGGAAAGAAATTTGGTCTTAGGTTAGGCCATGCATATACATATGGTTATATTTTGATAAATTATGTAAGTAATTATGTAAGAATGAGGGATAATTCAAGAGAACATGTTAGAGTGATGAATTAAGATGTATAAAGTGTGAATTGGTAAAGAAAACCAAGTGGAATTAATAAAACTCATGTTGGCCAAATTTAAACTTAAGTGTAACATAAGATGATTTTGATAATTTATGGTATGTTAAGTAGGGAATTTATAAGTTAATACATAAGAAAAGTGATAGAAATGATTAAAGTTAAAAATAATAAGTGAACTTAAAGTCACATAGTTGTACATAATGATAGTTATGTACCTTACCAACTTAAATGCAATGTTTGTGAATATGATAGGAAATGGAAAGTGGTTATGTAATCAAAATGTATGTGCATAGAGTTAAGGATATCTTGCATTAAGTCTGATAACCAAGTGAATATAGATTATGAATAATCCTAAAATGTTAAATGCATGGTTGTGGAATGATAATTGTACAATAATTTTAAGTGGAATGACAATTGTATTTTATTTGAAATAATCCTAGAAATATGATTAAAGGCTTTTAAAATGAATTTAGACATGAAAAAAAGTGTCCATAAATTTATTATGAATTTATGGAATATGTATGAATATTTTCAAGTGTAAAAATACATTATACTTAAAGTGAAAATAATGAATTATAATGAGATAATTAATGAACTTTGCAAAAGTGATGAATAAGTCAAGTGACTAATGTATTGAAATGCAAAACCAAGTGAAAAAGTTCAATTGTGTAACGTGATGAAAGAATTGAATGAATAGTATACTGAAATGAAAAGCAAATAAAAATATCATAAATGTGAAAAAGGTGATTTTGAAATAAGTAAGTAATTTTGCATTTAGTAGTGGTCTGACGATTTAAATTTAATTCAGGATATGATTGGTTAGCCATAGGGATATCCATACCATGATGCAAGTCATGATAACTTGTTTTGCTATGCAAGATCGTAATGATCTTTCATAGTTTATATACTGACTATTCTATTCTATTTTGTGGTGGATTGGCCCTTTAGGGTCATCCCCTATTTCATTGTTGTGGGTCCGTGGGATCCATATTTCGTATATCCAATCTGAAAATTTCTATTGGGATTATACCTGTCGGGATTGTACTAGGGGCATAATGGTAAAAATAAGCAAAAAGTGAAGTGAAAATGAGAATGTGAGTAAAAAATGACCAAATTGAAAGAAAATAAAAAGTTTATGGTCAAAATGATAATTCTCCTAAATAATAAGTTTAGTGGGTAAAAATGATAAAGTAATGAATTAAAGGGTAAAAATAGTGAATGAAAACCCTAAAATTGAACTTTTTATAATTTTAAAGGATCAAACTATAATTTGACATGAAAATATTAAAACGAGGACCGATTGGTAATTTGTATGCCAAATAAAGAATTTCGAGTGAAAATGAGTGAATTAGTGGCAAAATTGTAAATAAGACATAAAAATGATAATTTTGTAATTAATTTAAAAGAACTAATAGATTCAATAATTAAAATGGTAACTGTGTGATGAATAAAAATATAAAGGTTATTTCCCAAGTGGAAAAAAATATAAGTGAATTTATTGTAAAAAAACAAAAATAATTGTTACTAAAATGTAAAGTGGCAAAAAAAATAATATATCTATGAATAAAAGAAAAATTACATGTCAAATAAAAAATTAAGTGTGAAAGTAAAGATAAGGTAGCACTAGTATAAGTAAGTATTAAAAAAGTGAGAAAATTGTAAATGAACCCTATTATATAGTGAAATAGGGATCAAAAGTGTAATTCTTGCACTTAAGTAAAAAGTAATAATCAAATCGTAATTTTACATGTCACAGTATGTATTAAGAGTAAAAGATAAGAAAAATGAGCTATAAGAGTGAATAGTAAAAAAATATAAGGTAAATTGGCAAATGCATAACTTTAAGGACCACATTATAATTTTCCATTAATAATAGTTAGAAAAGGACTAAAATGAAAATTTAAAAATAGTAGGGTCCATCAGTATAATTAAAAGTATATTGAATATTATTTAAGAAATGAGAAAAAATAGTAATGTATGGCAAGTGAAGGGTAAATTGTAAATTAATGGATTTTAAGGAGGACTTAATTGGAAATGAGTCCTAATAAGATTAAAGGAAGTTTAGTCTACAAGCTGAATTAGAATATCTTCAGTAAGTGCAATAAGTTTGAAAATGTTATAGATAGTGTTAATGCATAGGTTATTGATATTAGTATTAATGATAAGAATAGTGGCAGTAAATTAATTAGTAATGCTATTATAATTTTAAAGAATTAATCAAAGGGGTAGCAAAGCATAAATAGATCATAGTAGCAATGAAGAGAAATGACACAAAGATTGATCAGAAAAGTGAGTTAATAGTATTGCTAAATAAGATCCTAGCACTTAACTGTAAAGGAATAAGAGTGTAAGCATAGTAATTGTCGATTCTAATAATTGATAGATAATTGAGATAGCGATATTAAAAGAATTAATGACAGTATAATATGTGAAACAAATGAGCTTGTGTATACCTGCTTGTGATTAGGATGGAAAAGTTTGGGATATTTATCCTACCTCTGGGCATTATTAATGCTCAACAAGTAGTATTATGATTGAGTGCAGGTTTTGAAGATGGAAAAATTTATCAAATTTTGTAGACAGACATGGAGGATGATGGAAGGCTTGGGCATGGCATGTATGTTAGCATAAGGAATAGAAATGTAAGTGTTAAAATTATGGTTATATATTTGTATAAGTTCTAAATGTATTAGTTTTGCATATGAACTGTTTGGTTATTATAGTGCTTAATATTGATGATGTTTGAAAAAAAATTATCGGACTATTTGGTTTAGTGTATTGGGTGACTGTAGCTCTGATGTGACATCTGAGTTAATTAGTCACCATATGTATAGTACAGTATTATAAGGATGTTACATTACCAATAGGAAGATAATTGAGATCCCATGTATGATTCTTGTCTAGATCATCTAATTTTGCTTGCATTGTAGCCACCCAATAAAGATTTAACTTTGCTTCATTATAACATTTTGGCTTTTGAACAGTATCCAATTGAGCTATGAATGTAGTATGTGTAACATCCTTACACCATTATACTAAATGTATAATGATCGGATGTTATAATAGTATGTCGATTACAATTGCTACACCAAAACAGTCCAGTAAATTTTATTTTTCAAACATACAATTGCATTAACACAAGTATACTACATAACCATTATATAATATAATTATGTTTAAATATTACACCAGTATAAAATCTATGCACTATAAATTTATACCTATAGAATTTATATACCTCAAATATGTAGGGATGCTCACGTGGCGGGGCAGGGCCAAGGATTGCACCCCCACTCACTGTCTCGCCGGGGTCAAGGATTCCCCATCCCCACTCTCGATTCTATAACCGGGATGAAATCCCCCCCATCCCCACCCCGCGGAGATCTCCGTCCCTCGAAAAATTATTTTTTTAATTTTAAAATATAATATTTTATAAATAATTAAAATTAAAATATAACATTTAATAAATAAAAAATTTTAAATCAATTATAATTTAAATTAATATAAATTTTAACCATTCATAAATTTAAATTTAAGTATAATTATAAAATTAAGTTATATTTTAATTTTGATTTTAATTATTTATAAAATATTATATTTTAAAATTAAAAAAATTATTTTTTACGGGGTGGATATCCCATTCTCCGTACCCGCCCTGAAATACATATCGGGAATTTTTTTCCCCTATCCCCATCCCTGCAGGAAAAAATACATCTCCAAAGGTCCAATTAGGTTGGTCTAACAACACTTGGCATGGCCCAAGCCCAATAACAAAAAGGCAAAGAGTGAGCTGGAAGACAAGACAGGAAGGCGTGATGTTCGATCGGATTGATAGGACAGCACATTCTGTCAGCCCACTGATAAAAGCCAACGCCCATACTTTCCACCTGCTCCCTATCACATCGCCGCTCACCCGTTCTGACTGTCGGTCATCACGCCTTAAGATACTCAAATACCCCTCCAAAGAACTCCTATAAATAGCCTAAAACACAATGGCTCCAGGTATTGAATATCTGCGACTCTCTTTCTAAGAACTCTTTCTATAAAAGCTACTAACTTAAGCTTCGAAGTGCTAATGCCCAGGTCCGACCGGGCACTCCACCTTGTAGGACAAAGCATCCGATCGGGAATCGCAACCATAAGTCCTCTACTTCAAATAAAGATATCTCAGGCTTTATCATTTGGTGCTTTCATTGAGAGGCGATGGCGAGTTTAAGATCCAACGCAAATGAAGCTTATGGAGACTGTGATTGTAACAGCAAAGGCAGATCTAGGCCCTCAGGAAGAAGAGAGAGATCTTTTAGATCCCCTACTAGGGGTAACCTCCTCCTAGACTTCAACGACATATTCATGCGGCAATCGAAAGATACCCCTGTTACTATTAGGGACATGCGCACCATTCTTAGTGACTTCACTAAGAGCATAATCCAAACTCTAAAGAAGGGAAAAATGCCCAGGACTTCTGAAAGAGGACATGAAATGGACTTTATAGCTGAAGACTTCGGAAGAAGAAGGAATAAGGGGATTTCCATCAACGAACCAAGAGCTCATGATAGTAGAAGAGTGGGGGCCAGAACCTAAGGTAGATAAGACAAGGGCAAGGGGATAATGTCCTCAAGCAGAGATTCTCTATATATCCCCAATAGATCTTCCATCCATTAGGGATGATTTATCTTTTATGTGCACACCAAATCGTAGCCACATGAATGTGATAATGGACAAGTATACAGGTAAGACTGACCTTGCCTCTCGTCTTGCAGAATATCTAACAAAAATGCAGGTGTACACCTACGACGAAAGGGTTGCCTGCAGGATATTTCCCACCATCTTGGGAGGAGATGCCCTCGCGTGGTTCCACAAGCCCCCGTAGGGGTCGATCACCTCTTTTCGATAACTAAAGGAGTTATTCATCATATGGTTTATTGTACAGATGCGAGCGCCAAAATCTGTGAGCGACCTATGCAACTTCTATCAGAGGATCGATAAAAGTCTTCGAGACTACATCGACAGATTCCAAGCAACAATGTTGGAGGTGAGGAATGTAAGCATGGAGATGACATCCACTGCCTTAGCTAATGGTGTTGTTGATAGGCTGTTATTTAAGTCAATTACAACAAGGCTGCCAACCAGCTTTTTCAGATCTAATGGAAAGAGCTAGGCAACACATCCAGCTGGATGTCACCAGCTGAAAGAAGAAACTGAGTGACTCTTATAAAGAGGGTACCTCAAGAGATTTGTAGGCTCGACTAGAGGGATAAGTCCCTTTAGATAGTTGGACCTCAAGAAAGATGATTTTGATGATGACGACGATGATGAACGGAGAAAATCGAAGAGTGTGGATCCACGCCAACCGCATGCCGATGTCATAAACATGATCACTGGTGGGTCGTCCTATGGAGAGGATCTCTCTAAAAAAAGAAAAAAGGAAGGGTGTCTATGTCTCCTAGACATCCTAATGGCTAGCCCTAGTCACCATATCTAGTGAGGATGCACGAGATGTAATATTTCCTCATGAAGATGCCCTTGTCGTCAGGGCACGAATCAATATTTTTTATGTAAAGAGGATATTGGTCTACAATGACAGTGCTATAAATGTACTTTTCCTACAAGCCTACAGAGCAATGGGGTTATCGATTGAAGAGCTCAAGCCAAATGCCACACCACTGATCAGACTAGGCAATGCCATAGTGCCAATGGTAGGATTGGTTGAGTTATTTGCCGAGCTCGGCTAGAAAGCCCTCATCCATGCTTGTAAGGTAACATTCATGGTCATTGATATGGTTTTTTCTTATAACAATATTTTTGGTAGGCCTTTGCTCTTTCAAACTGGAGCTGTCACCAATATCCGTTATATGGTGATGAAAATCCCGATCAAGGAAGGCGTTGCCATCCTAAGAGGTGACCAAAGGGCATTGAGAGAGGCCTATATCGCCATGATCAAGCACCATAAAGAGGCCATAATGGTAGTTACAGGGCTAGAGCGACTTGAGCAGGCGGAGGATCGGAGAATGGATCCTGCAAAGGAAGTCAAGACAAAGACACTTACAAAAGGCAAGGCCATTCAAATTGCCACTAGCATGAATACGAAGGTTGAGGAGGCTGCCATGTAAGTCTTGATGACCAACCAAGCATCCTTCTCCTGGAAACCGGAAGACATCACCGGAATCAATCCTAGCATGATCACCCATAAACTTAATATGGATCCAGCTTACAAGCCCTTGATCTGAGGAGGTGGATAGATTATTGAAAGCGGGTATAATCCGAGAGGTTGACTACCCCGAATGGCTCGCCAATGTTGTTCTAGTAAAAAAAGAAGTCGGGAAAGCTATAAATGTGTGTAGACTTCACGGACCTTAACAAAGCGTATCCAAACGACAGCTATCCCCTGCCAAGTATAGACCAATTGGTAGACGCCACTGCTGGTCCCGCCATCTACTCCCTCTTTGATGCATATGCTAGCTACCACCAAATCATGATGTGATTGTTGGATCAGGAACAAGACCAGTTTTATCATGGATGATGTCACCTTCTGCTACAAAGCCATGTCGTTTAGATTGAAAAATACAGGTGCCACATATCAGCATTTGATAAATAAAATCTTTAAAGATCAAATCGTACAGAATGTGAAAGTTTACGTGGATGACATGATCATCAAAAGTAAAAGCCCTGAAGAACATCCTGCAGATCTGGCAATGGTCTTCAACACGTTGAATAAATTCCGAATGAAGCTCAATCCTGAGAAGTGCATTTTTCGGGTACTTTCAGGAAAATTTCTTAGGTTTATGGCCTTCTAAAGAGGCATTGAAGCCAACCCCGATAAAATCAAGGCAATCTTGGAGATGCAACCGCCGAGCAGCGTGAAGGAGGTTCAAAAGATGAATGGCAAAATAACTACCTTCAGAAAGTTCATCTCCTCCTCATCTAAATGGTGTATCCCCTTCTTCAAAAAATTAAGGAAGAATGAGGCTTTCAATTGGGGTGCCGATTGCCAGCAAGCCTTAAATGAATTAAAGAAATTCCTCACCAATCCATTACTACTCAGCCGACCGTTTTTAGGTGAAAACTTGTATTTATACTTGTCAACTTCTGGTGAAGCTGTTGCATGTGTCCTAGTCAAGGAAGAAGGAACCCAGCAGCTGCCCATCTATTATATGAGCCAAGTGCTCAAGGGTCCAAAATTAAAGAAAGGACTGATCGAGCAACTCATCATTGCCCTTATAATGTGCACAAAGAAGTTAAGATAATATTTTGAAGCACACACAATAGTGGTCCGATTGGGTCAGTCAATCAGAAGAATTCTTCAGACCCGAACTTGGAAGGAAAAATGGTGGGATGGGCAACCAAGCTCCAATCGTGGGATGTGAGGTATGAACCTAGGAAGACAATAAAGGCCCAAACTTTGTCGAACTTTATCGCCGAATTCGCTGGCGATGAAATAACCGGTCAGCCCCAACATGCAAAATGGAAAATGATTACAGATGGAGCTACAAATGACACCCAAGGAGGCACATGCATCGTAATAATGGGCTCATTGGGCATTATCATAAGATATAAAATAAAACTCAGTTTTAAAATTTCAAATAACATGGCAGAGTATGAGGCACTCCTTCAAGGGCTTAAACTACTCCATGCCATTCGACCGGAGTCGCTCTTGATAGTTGATCATCATCAAAAGCAACTCCCAGCTTGTCACAAGCCAAGTCTTAAGCACCTTCGAGGCCAGAGAAGCCAACATGGTACAATATTTGGCAAAGGTCAAGGCAACACTCAAGATGCTGGAACAATGTGGATCCGAATGGATCCTATAAAAGGTGCCAAGAGATCAAACTTTAGCAGCCGATCGACTCGCCAAGATGTCTGCTTCCGAACAAGAGATGGTGGATGAAAACATAACCATCATCAAGCAATTGACCTCCTCCTTAGACAAAATAGAAATGATGAAAATTGAGCCAGCTCAAGAAACATGGATGAGCTCCATCAAACGTTACCTACAAACAGGGTAACTACCCAAGGATAAAGCAAAAGCCCGAAAGGTATCTCGCAAATCCCTGAATTACTCTATTATTAATAGTAAATTGTTCAAAAAAGCTTTCAATCACCCCTGGCTCAAATACATGACGGAGAAGGAAGGAGACTACATCTTATGAAAAATTCATGAAGGCATTTGTGAAGCGTATGAGGCTAGTAAGGCCATGGCAAGAAAAGTACTCCAAACTGGATACTTCTGGTCAAGTATCTTAAAAAACGCCCAAGAAAAAGTAAGGAGGTGCCAATAATGCCAGATTTATGAAAGAGTCATCAGACAACCGATAGCGGACCAGCAACAGATTGGAGTTTCTTGGTCGTTCAACAAATGGGGCCTAGACATCCTAGGACCCTTTCCCTAGGAAAAAAAGGCAAATAAAGTTCTTCCTTGTCGCCGTCGATCACTTCTCCAAATGGATTGAAGCAGAGCCTCTAGCTACAATCATAGCGGAGAGGGTCAAAAATTTTGCATGGAAGGACATCATTTACAGGTATGACTTACCCAATATTTTTGTTACAGATAATGGCAAGCAGTTCGATGGCTCAGTCTTCAAAAACCTTTGCCAAACCCTCAACATCAGCCTTAAGTTCACCACCATCACCCATCCCCAGAGCAATGGCATGATCGAGGTCTCCAATCGAATGCTCTTGGAAGGCCTAAAGAAATGACTAGACAAAGCAAAAGGCAATTGAACTGAAGAACTGCAAAGTGTCTTATGGTCTTACAGGACCTCTTCGAGAGTTAGCACTCATCAAACGCCATTCTCCTTTTTCTATGGCTCTGAGGCAATGATACCCATAGAAATTGGCCTCTCATCCTATTGGTCCGCATTCTATTCCGATCGAATGAACATCCTAAATAGATGCCAAGATTTGGACTTAGTTGAGGAAAGGAGAGAAGACGCCTATGCCAAAATTGCTGCCTATAGACAAAGAGTCGCTAGATACCACAACACAAAAGTAAGGGCAATAACCTTTAACATGGGTGATCTGGTGCTTAGAAAGGCAGATATAAGCTTGGAAAATGCCGGAGTTGGGAAGTTAATGCAAAATTGGGAAGGCCCCTATGAAATTTCCAAGGTTTTAAGTTCCAGTACTTATAGACTCAGAACCCTCAAAGGGTCGGATATTTTCAGAAGTTGGAATGTCGAAGTACTTAAGAAATACCATGTATAATCATGTATCAAATTCACATTCAATAAAGAAAATTTTCTCAATTTTTCTTCATCTTTGAAAAATGTATGTTTCTGTTTATTTTTTTGTTAGTTTTGATGTTTGTTTGTATGTCATTTGTTTTACTCCATTCTACAAAAATCTCGACTGTCAGTCGTAGTTCATCCAATTGGCATTGGAGGATGATTATTCGCTAGGCTTGGTGCTTATTCCGAGCCCAAAATGCAAAAGCTTTTCTCTATCATAAGTTAGTCTGCTAGGTTCGACATTATTCCCGAACTAAAGATGCAAGCCACCTCCACTTAATCTCCAACAACTTATTCGCTAGGTTCGATGTCTATTCCAAACTTAAGATGTGAAAATCTACAGATGAGCCCAAAGTCACCATGATTATTTCGATTGGAAGATACAGACATCCCGATCGAGGTTCTCCAAACGGGTAACTCCCCATAAGCGGGTAACTTCCTTGAACCTTTTAAGGTCAAAATTTTTCATTCGGCATGACTTATTTGCTAGGCTTGATACAGTCGAAGATGCGAAAGTTGGAGTCTATTCATCAGCGAGATAAGTACCTTCGCTAGGCTCGATGTTCACCCTAAGCCCAAGATACTAAGTGCACCCATTTAATCTCCATCGATTCATTTGCTAGATTCAAAGCCCATCCCGAATCCAAGATGCGAAGCTCAAAAATTGAGTTAGTTATCTATCTCAAACACTTGATGTTTGAAATTACCAAATCTTCAAAGCAATGCAAGACCGAAAGGTCATTCGCCATTCAAGATTCTCCTATGAATATCCAGTCTTTATATCCGATCGAATAATACTTCAATCAAATTAAAGACTGAAAAGTCACCTACTGCGCTTGATGCTATAAATCTAAGTCACAACTCGCGCCTGAATGAAATGTTTATTTGTTAATCCGCTCAGTGAAAACGATCATTGATCCTAAAAGAGTTGTGTACTACAATGCTTGGAAAACATCTTATGATTCAGGAAGTATTATACTTAGTCAATTTTCTATATTCTCCATATTCGATTTTATATACTCTCCTTGGCTGATTTTGTACGTTCTCCATGAAGGTTTATGTTTACTCCACTTAGTTAATTTTATAACAAATCTTGCTCAAAATGAAAATTGCAGTACGACAACACAATGGAAGGCAAACCAAAATTTACATATATGAGGAATTTTACAAGTTACAAGGAAAGAAGAAAGCTATTACAAAGAAAAAATTAAGAGAAAAAATCCTAATATTTTATATCTACAATTTCTATTGTGATAGCGTTCGGGTTGACAGCAGGCTTTATGGTGGTGTTCGCAGAAAGCTGGCCAGACCCAGCAGCTTCATCAGTGGCAAGCTCCGTTGACAAAGGGGCAATGTCTTCAGGCTCTATTGAAGAAAGAAGAATGGCTTTGGGCTCGGTTGTTAAACTGGCGCCTTCCTGCATTGCCAAAGGCACCTCCTCTGTTGTTTCTTCGATCTCTCCGATCTGAGGGGCCTCCTCCTCGTCATCGTTAGAAGGAGGATCGAGAAGAGTCCCCGGATCCTCCATCCAGTCAAGATTAGCCTCAGAAAAATGTTGTTTGGCTGCATAAATCAACCAACTTAGTAGCGTCCCTTGGGCTTCGCCTAACTAATCCAAGACTTCCTCCCTCTGGGCCTCTGGGTCTTTCGCTAACCTCTCGCCCTAAGCTACCTCCTTCTCTGCCAGAGCTGTTTTGAGGGAATTTCTTTTTGCTCGAAGATGGTTGCGTTCTGACAATGCCTTATCTTTTTCTGCGTTGGCTTTGTCTTTATTTGTGTTGGCTTTGAGGTAGTCATTGGTAAGCTATGAGCACTCACCTCTCAGCCTGCCCACTTCCTCCTCATACTTCTTGCATAAGGCACTATCAGCAGCAAGGCACACCACATCTCTCTTCAAGTGGTCCACCTCACTCTACCGAGACTTGAGGTCTTGGGCTAATCGAGCTCTTTCCCTTTTTAGCTCTGCCACCTCAGACCTTAGGAGCATAGCTTCTTTTTTCATTGCATCGTTGGCGGTTTTGATTTCCCTCCTCTGCCGAATGGCATCTTCCCACTTCATTCGGGCATAGGCCGCCATACCGTGCATACAAAGTCCTCTTTTGATTAGCTATGAAAAGGAAGTAGAGAAAATAGTTAATAAAAAAGAAGAATGAGGAGGAGAAAAGAAGGATGTAATTATTACCTCCATGCTTTGCTGCTAAAATAACCTGAATTCTCGGGAGAGCAGATTGAGCTCCATCATCGCCTTGAAATCACTCTCCTGAGTAAGGCCTTGGTAAATGAAGGATGGCACGCCCCTGTTGGTCATGGACCAATCGTTACCAAATTGCTCTTTCAAGATGTCCTCCAAAGGCGGAGCTCAACCCTCCTAAGCTCTCCCTGGAGACCATTGAATTGGCTCGCTTTGAGCTATCTCCTTGCCTCTTACGGCGATCTGGGCATCGACAGTGGCTATAGCTTCGACAACTTTCTTCCTTCCTGCCTCTTAGATCTTTTTGTACATTGCCTCATCTATCGATGCCCCCATCTATTGAGAAGATGATCGGGAGATGAGGAATGATTGTGACCCTTCCTCGTCAGATTCATCCCTTAGTTGCAGTCGCCTAAGAGGATGCTGTTTTGCCACAATTGAAGGGGATAATGACGGTCCTAACATGGTTAAAGAAGGATGGGTCGTAGGGATAATCGCGACAATAGGAGATAAAGTCGTTGCAGCAGCAGGAGGAGTAGGACCACTCGCTGCACTCTTGGAAGCCTGAACCTCAGAGGCAGGCAGAATCTTCCTCTTCTTAGATCTTTTTTCCTCCTTATCCAAATGGTCGGCCTCCCTTTTGGCTTTGGCTAGATCGGCTAGTTGCTTTGCAACCTCCTCTCCTTTTGCCATTTCATTCGCAACTGCATTACAAAACCAAACAAAGATAAGTGCCTCATTTAAAATTTGATACATGTAATAAATATCAACGCAATATATGACTTGGCAAAATATACGCCCTTCTCCACACTCCAATATTAATGCTCACGTTCTGCACTAATGCCAACATTAGAGCTTGAAGACTCGAACAGAGTGCTTAGAAGGTAATTAAAGTTGTAGGGTTGTTCGTTCCTCGCCATGGTATTAATCAACTTCTTGATGTCATTTTCATACATAGATCGATCGAAAGCATGATCTTTCAAAATTATGGCCTCTATCGATCGGACAAGTGGTATTCCAAAACCACCAGCCATCCCTACTAAGAAGTATCTTTCCCTGAAACTCTTCATGGAGGATGGGACAGTGAAGAGCTTTCGATGCTGCCGGCTGGTAAAGTAATACTCTGACCCATCACTTTGACCGAAAATATAAAAAAAAGTGAGTAAAGAGGTCCAGAGTGGGGGCCACTGCTTCTATCTTGCATAAGATTTTGAAGTAGGCTACCATCCTCCATCCATTTATATGCAATTCGTTGGGGGCAATTCCATAACCCCTAAGTATCGCCGATTCGAACGCACCGAAGGGAAGCCTCATCCCTGCATCCAAGCTCCACAAATGGCAGATAAATCATTCATTCTTTTCATGGCCAAAATAACCTTTTGTCACTGCCATGGAATTAGGGCAGGCCATCACCGACACCTTTGCAAGAAGGTGGTACTGTGAAAGAATTCTCGCCACCTCCACTTTTGTCAATCACGAGGGATGAGCAAGCGGCTTCTGATTCTTGTATTCCTCAAGGAAACTTCTGTCTATTGGGTGACTACTACTTAAAGCCATTTTTGGTAGAAGGGGAGAAGTAAAAGAGTATATGCGACGAATGAAAAAGAAAATCAAAGGCAGAGATTATTTACTTACTTGGGTGATCTTGTAGACACTCTGAAATTCTCTGAAATTTGAAGTACTTTCCTTAATGAATTTTTTGGCAAGGGTTTCAAATAGTAAAGTTCACAAAGAAATTTTGGCATAACTTTGTTAAGGATCGCTGAAAAGTGAGGAAAAATCACTTCAAACTTGTTTATTTATAGGCAAAAAGCTTTCAGAATACTCAAAAGCCTCCCTGTTGGATGGATGCCATGTGTTCTCGATCCGTTACTGTGGTTACGAAGAATAAAGTGCATTCTAGAAATACGTGCAGCATTAAATGCAAAATAGCTGTCTGAGCTAAACGGATGCATCTCTTCAAATGGGCACCTCCCAAAAATTTAAAAATTTTGCCAAAAATCTTAAATAGCCTGATCGGACCCGTTGGAGGGGGGACAAGTGATAACTATGAAAAATACATCTCCAAAGGCCCAATTAGGTTGGCCTAACAACACTTGGCATGGCCCAAGCCTAATAATAAAAAGGCAAAGTATGAGCTGAAGATAAGATAGAAAGGCATGATGTCCGATCGGATTGATGGGACAGCACGTCCTATTAGCCCACTGACACAAGCTAATGCCCATACTCTCCACCTGCTCCCTATCACATCGCTGCTCACCTGCTCTAACTGTCAATTATCACGCCCCAAGATACTCAAGTACCCCTCTAAAAAACTCTTATAAATAGCCTAAAACACAATGGCTTTAGGTATTAAATATCTGAAACTCTTTCTCTCTAAGCACTCTTTCTCTAAAAGCTACTAACTTAAGTTTTGGAGTGCTAACGCCCAAATTCGATCGGGCACTCCACCTTGCAGGACAAAGCATTCGATCGGAAATCACAGCCATAAGTCCTCTATTTCAGATAAAGACATCTCAGGCTTTATCACACCCAAAACTTTCTATAATTAAATCATACATGCATGCACACAAACATCTTTATTCACACATTACATGTCCATTAAATATGTTCATATGATACTTTGTAAATAACAATTATCATTTATTTTAGTCATTAATTCTAACATGTACTTTACCCTAATGTTGTTTCAGTTATTAATGCTATTGTCGTTATAATTTTATTTTTCTTAGCATTACCATTATTTTCGAGCTACTATTCCAGTTGTTAACATTTATTATTATCCTTATTACCATCATCATCATTATTATTATCATCATTATTATTACTACTCACATTCAAATTCTTTAATTACCCTTATCGTTTCCTTATTCATTTTATTTTATTTTATTCTATTTCTATGTGCAGACTCAGTAGTTATTCAATTTCATTCATTGTCATTTTTTTCCATCAATGTTATTAGTATTAACAATTAATACTTTTATAATTAATATTATTATTATTATTATCACATGCTTTAATACCTGTACTATCAACATTATCAACATTATTTTTTATTTCCACTTTAGTTGGCTATCATTATCTTTTTAACTAATAGTTATTTTAATAACATTTACCACCATCCTTCTCTTTGTGTGTAGATATATTCTTTGTTAATATCCTTACAATTATTATTATTATTATTATTATTATTATTATTATTATTATTATTATTATTATTATTTATTTACTTGTATTATGCCATAAACTCTCATTAATTGTCTAATTACATATAAAAAGAATCCAGCCATTTTATATTTAATCCGAATTTTTGTCGAAAGCCTGGTTTTAGGGCTTGAGATTGGATAAGATTCATTAAACTTGTGAAAGCCAATTGCTTTGTAATAAATAGGGATTCAACCAATACGAGATGCACTCAGGCCTCTTGCCTTTTAGACAACACACCAAAGTATCCCTATCCATTTACTAATGATCAACTTACGAGGCATTTGCTGAGCATCACAAGGCATAAATTTAGGAGTCGCCACCTAATAAAATATTGAAAAAGTGATTTTTTTAATACCTTGTGATACCAAAACCAGAGAGAGTCCAAATTTCACTCCTATTTATACTTTTGGTTAACGTTATATAAACAAGTTTCAGTGATTAATACATTATATTTCTTTTCTCACACAAGTTATTATGTTAGAAAAATAAATATGCATTCAAGCACATAAGAAAGCGATAAAGCATGGCATGGAAAGCAATAAAGAACATAGTATTGAAAGCAATTAAAAAATATATAAGAATAAAGTAAAGATAAAATCATACATAAATCGAGTAATTGATTAAGTTCCTTTAGATGAGGACATTGGTCCTCGCATGCATATTTGCTTAAAGACAAGTATTTTGAGTGTATTTTTTAGTAAAATAGGGATAATTGATCCCTCACAACTTTAAAAAAAGGAATCGGGTTAGTCAATTTTAAGGTAGAAAATCTTTTGTAGTTATAAAAAAATTCTTAATTTATATGTTATTTTGTGGGAGAAAATCGGGACATCGTTCCCTTTTATTATAGGAAAATCCTAACCAAGTTTGCATAAAATTATTTAGTGAGTTTTTAGATTTATCATTGAAAAATCATTTATTTACAATAAATAAAGATATAAAAATAATAAAATAAGTAAAAAATACATAAATTGGGTCACTAATTGAATTGAGAACATTGGTTCTCTCATGTAATATTTATAAAAAAGTTTGTGTGATTTTTGAAATAAAATAGGACATTGATCTATTTTATAAGAAAAATTCAATTAATTAAGTAGAAAATATTTAAGTGTTATTTTCAATTAAAGAGTGCAAAAGACCATTTTTTACTATGTTATTACATATTTGCGGAAAATAAAAGAAAAATTAAATATAGGTTCAAAATAATAATAAACAAGAAAATGAATCCTAAACTACCCTACTTTGCCATATTCTCCCATCCGACCCGGATAGGAGGTGTGTATATAAAAAATAATAGAAAAAAATAATTAGTTAGTAATGATAAAAATGATAATAAATATAAAATAATAATATTAAGGATAATATTAAATATTAAATAATAATAATAATAATTAAATATTATCATTAAAACAATAAAAACACCAATAACAACAAAAATTCACAATGATCAAATCAACACAAATTAATAATAATAAAAATCATCATAATAATAAAATAATTAACAATATTAAAATTAATGAAAAAAAGAATATTAAAAAAATATATAAATGATAGCTATAATTATGTTAATGCAAAATTAATTAATATAACACAATAATAAAATAATAGAAAATAATAATAATGACAATTAATGATACTTTTATAAAACCAACACTAAAAATATTATTAGAATTAACAAGACAATAGTAGCAATAATAATGCAAAATAGTAAATATAGAAATAACAACAAATACATAAATAAAGAAATAAATTATTAATTAATAATTATAAAATAATTAATTAAAATAACAAAAAAAATAAATAAAATAAAAAATAGTTCTTGAAGTGATTTTGGCCAATCTACAGTACTAAGGCAAAGCACTAAAAGACAAAAGAATGGAATGTGGGAAAAGGAAGAAACAGAGGGGTGGCGTGACTGGCTGGAACTTTTAGCAACAGGAGTTCCGGTTGTTTCCATAAATTTTTGTCACTAAAGGTCCAGTTTCAGCAAAAATGAATTAAAAAGAAAACTTTTAGAGATGGAAGAATTCGTTTATCGCTAAAGGGGTTGAAACAGCTCCTACGCAGGAAATAAAGTGAGAAACGTTTTGGCCAAAAAACACTAAAACAGCAAGCTGTTTTAGTAACAAAAAAAACATCTTAATTGACATATAATTAAAACACTAATTAACAAGTATAATAAATTATAAAAAAAGCAAATAAATAAATTAAATTGATATATTTAACAAATTAACCAATTAAATAGTAAACAATAAAATTTAACCAATAATTGATATATTAATAATAAAACACTAGAATTAAAGAACAATTAACATAATAAAAACAATTAAATTATTAACTAATAAAATGAATTAATTCAAAAAATTCACAAGTTAATATCAACATATTAACAATGAAACTAACAAAATTGAGACTAAATTAACATATTTCACAAATTAAAAATAAAATTAGTGTAGGCAAATCAAATAAGGAAATTTTTAA
The DNA here is from genome assembly GCA_037975025.1 of Excoecaria agallocha. Classification (NCBI taxonomy): domain Eukaryota; kingdom Viridiplantae; phylum Streptophyta; class Magnoliopsida; order Malpighiales; family Euphorbiaceae; genus Excoecaria; species Excoecaria agallocha. The sequence goes on along the minus strand of CM075808.1, from coordinate 2,472,120 downwards.
CAAATTAACAATCTATTTTAATAGATCTACAAAATTAATAAGAAAAATAAACTAAAAATACATTATTTACATAATTAATTAAGAATAAATATTAGATTTGTGGGTTTTTTGGGCTCGAGAATATTACCTTCAATTTGGTTCCATCACACGATGAGGATTCAGTGCTTCACAGATTTTTCTTGACTTTTGGTGATTTTTTAAAAATTTTTAAGTGAAAATTGGGTATTTTTCATTAAAGGAGAAGAAAGAAAAAAAAGAAAAAGAAGAAGATGATGAAGTCATGTGAGAGAGAGAGAGAGAGCTACGAGATTCTTTTATTATTGGCTAAGCCATTAAACTTATCCCATTTGGGATAAGTTTAATAAAAGATTTTTTTCACGATTTTTTCCCATGTTTTCGGCCATATTGCCAATTTTGGAGGTGTCACGGGCTTAGTCCATTAGTTAACTTTGACTTTTTTCTCTTTTATCAGCAGACTAACGTCTAACTCAAACTGTTTTACCATTTTTAGGACCGAAGATAATATTTTTTCGATCAAGTGTCTTCTACATATTTATTTTCCTATGTCTTATATTTTTAATAAATCAAAAATCACTAAATTTGAATTTATATTTTGACATTTTATGGCCAAAATATTGACGATTGCTTCTAAAAAATTTTCAAGGATATAATTGATATTTTAACTTTGAAAAATTACTGGGAATAATGGGTTTAGAATTAGATCATGATCTCTGCATTAAAGTTACTCTAAAATGAGTCTAGTTTCTATTAAAATTGAATTCATCTCAATAAGAGACCTACATAGGAAATTATGTCCAAATTACTATAGATTAGTCCGAGATAGATTCAGATTACCTATGCTCGATCCTAATTTTGAAAACCTTAAGGGTAGAACTAGACTTAGGTGTCTTCATCTAAGTTTTAGGTATATATCTTAAGATTCCAATGGTTTTGCAATCACCTAATTATGAGGTCTTTAGGATGAGATAAAGCTGAAACATCACAAATGGCTCCAAGTTTTGAAAATTGATTTTCTTATTTTGCACTGTTTGAAAAAGATAAAGACGGAAAAGACCTCAGAAAGGATTTTTATACATTTTAAACCCGTAAAAGAGATAAAAAAAAGTATATTAAAAACATAAAATTCGAGAAGAAAGTCTAACACCTCTATTTTTTATCCTTTTATGAGAAATTATTTTGTCATTAGTGTCTACACCTTCCACCAATATTACTTTGGTCAATTTACATTTTAGTTCTTTGACTTTTATTAAATCAAAATTTTGCCTCTCGATTATGTCAAAATTACTATCATGATATTTTAATTACGTTTACTTTAAATTCATTATTTATCTAGTAGAGTTTTTATCTAAATTAAATACACACGTGCACATTTTCTATCTATTAGCTAACATTGCATTATTATAATTTACTTTATAGTTTGTTTAACTGATTTCCTTATCGTTACATTACTTAAATTTTTGCACAAAGGTTATTAACATTACTATTATTATTCATTTATTTAATTATAAACTATCACTAAATTACTTAAACAATTCATACTTTATAATTCAATTTCATGTAGATCCTTACATTGACATTGTTATAATTCAATTCATACTTTATAATTCAATCTATTGTATTACTCATTCCTTTAAATCTTTATATTTACGTCCATTTCATTTCAATCGTCATTTCATTTCATTATTCCTCATTTTACTCCATTATTACTCATTTTACTTCACTTCTTTTTCCAGGGATTATTACACTAGATTATAAATTACAAATATAATAACTTTTGCATTGTTTATTATACATTTTCATATCCATTATTATTATTACTATTTATTTAATTGTTCACTAATCCTCTATTATATATTAATTCTAGGAATAGTATAAATTTTATTAACCGATTACATATTAGATCCTTAAAGTTTACATTGTTTACATCAGTTTACATTTTTGCCTCTAAATGTTCGCTAAATTACAATATTGCCTTTCACTTCTTATTTAATTACCACAATGCCCTAGTTAATCTCATTTCCACATTTAATTCATTGTTTAACTTACAATTTATCTTTTTGCCCTTTAAACATCATTTGCACAACAATTTTCAATTTAATCCTTACATGGTAATCAATTTACTTATTTACTCATTTATTTCAATTTTCTCTTTCATTTAGCTTTGCAAATCATTAAGTTAACATTTTTGTCATTTTATTTCTAAATCCCCTCTTGGACCATATTTTCACATTCAGATTATTTTTTTTATCACTTAATTACTTATATGCATTTTAATTATTTACTTTTCTATTCTTACCCTTTTATCATTACATTTTTCAAATAATCTCAGTTTAACATGTTTTGTTTAATTTACTTTATTTTTAATCATTTTATTTTATTTTATTTTCAACATCATGCCCCTAGTATCAATTCGGTAGAAATTTCTGAACTGGATACACGGGATCAATACATTTAGAGTGATCCCAAAGAACTATCCGAACACTTACATTCTATTAACATTTCACATTTCAATATTTCAACATTCCATTCATTCAGTAGACCATCATTGGCCTACTAAAGTGAGTCCCCATGACTCACTCCATGATATAGTGTTCATATGGCTAGCCAACTATATCCTGAATTAGGTTATTCTCCAAACTATTACTAAGGGCAATTTGATCATCCATTTCATTAAATTACCGTGGAACACTTAACTTACATTTAATTCACATTATTATTTCATTTAAACACTATATGGTCTGTAAAATATTACCACTTCTAATTCATTATTTTTCCATCAAATAAATTCCAAACCACTTATTATTCAATTCTAACATTGATTATGTCGTACAATAAATTAACATAGTTAATTCTATATTCTCCCCTTTTTTTACATAATATAATTACCAATTAGAGAATGTTCAATTCTATCTCCATTAAATCTAATTTAATTAACATACACTTAATTTTCAATATATGTTTATATTATGCTGTCATGTCTAAAAATTTATCGAATATACATTAAAACTATATTTATACCATTCGGCTACTTAACATTTTTCTTTTAAATTTCCTTTCATTCTTTACTTAATTAGTACTCATCATAGCACGTGTCTCCTTCGCAATTATTTCAATCCATCTTATTTTATATTTTTACATAATTTATTATTTAATCAATTATCTTTCTGTAATTATTACTTAAGTTCATTATTAAATGAAAGTTACCAAATTATCTCTTTATCTTTTATTTTCATTCAACTATGTCCATTTTCACTCTTACTCCTAAATTACCTCCTGCTTATTCATTTTAATTATATTTTTGACATTAGCCATTTACTTAACACTAATTATTTAATATTCATTAGTAGGATTACTATTTAGTCCTTATTTTGATTAATTATGGAAATACCCCTTTGATTTTTTTTCTTACTTTCAACAATACCATCACTTATTCATTAATCACTATTAATGACTATTCAGTTATAAAATTTCAATCTAGTCTCTAAACTCTCATTTATTTATAATTTTATCATTCATTTGTATTTAACTCACATAAAGCCATTGTTTATCTATTTTTTTTACACATGTTACATTATTTACCTTTCAAACTATTTTTTAATCCCCTAAACCAGTTAAATTACCGTTTAGTTCTCTTTTTTTTTAATCTTTACCTTTTTTTAATAAATTACTAAAATGATCTTCATTTCACTTTATTTATGATATTGCCATCAATTTTACATTTCACCCTATTAATTCATGTTCATTTGAAGAATTTTAGTTTAGTCCTTAAACTTTATTTCTTGCATAACACTACAAAAAATATCCTTTAATGAAGGAAAATTCGATCATTAAAAATCAAAATCTGATCATTAAAAACCTATAACGATCGAAAAATTCAATCGTCAAAGGTCCCAAGGTTAAAGGTATACACGATCGGATTTTATATCCGGTCGTTAATGTATATAACGATCATATCATATCTGATCATTTAATCTTGATTTTTAACGACTAGATTTTTTTCCTTGCTAATGGTGTTAACTTTCAATGAAGGGAAATTTTTATTTCGACTGTTAAAGTGTAATCCGATCGTTAAAAGAATCCACAACTGGTAGCATTCCGATCGTTAACGTATCCAGTCGTTAAAGTCATTAACGACCAGAATATTTTCAGTGTTAAATGTTGAGTTTTAAAGATCAAATTTTCGATCGCTAATATAAAATTTTAAAATTAAATAAAATATTGTTAGAAATCTATTCCATCAGCCAATAGGAATAATTTTATTTGAATATATTATCAACACATATCGTTCACATATATATGCATCAAAAATAAAATAAATATCATTTAATAAATAAAAAAAGAAAAGTAAAAAATATTCTTATGTTTCCAAATGTTATAGCAAATACAAAATCAAATTTATGAGTAACAAAACTAAGATAACTACATAATTGCGTACAAAATAAAACTTTTTGAATTTACTTTCTGTATTAAGTAATAGACCTAAGACTCCTGCGCCTTATCTAAAAAGTTATTCCTTTTTTGTTGGAAATTCACAAACTACTGGAGTTGGGTGAAGAGAAGACAAGATATCAAACTGCAAAATAAATACAAGCATAGTAAGAAACTTTTAAACGAAAAATATATGCAGGAAACTGTTAACATAAATACAAGCACAGACAAGATGCTGACAACGGAAACCTTTTGTTGCCTATACTTTACACTTACAGTAACAAAATGGAAATGGAAATGCATTACTGATGTAAAAAAGGGAAAAAATCCAAATCCTTCAATTTCCCATAGAATCAAATAATCCAAAGTAAGAGAGAAATTGCAGCATACCTCACTTAAATCAATACCCTATTTCCAAAAATAAACCAAACTAAACGTAAACAAAGAACAAATCACAGTAAATTAAGCACAAAGAGTGAACAAAAGCCCACCTCAACAACAATGACTGCAAATCTGAGCTTAGTATGAAACTTAGGAACCACAAATGGATAATTGGGGATTATAACCTCCATGAAATGTGAAAAACTCACCATTTAATACAGTGGATTCCATCAAATTGCCAGCAATTTTTCGATCAGCCTTGACACCTTGAAAAATCGTAGGCGAGTCTGCATTTCGACATGCTATATCTACACAGGAGCAAATAAATATAACAAAAAAACCCACTCAAAATCCTTAATTTTTCTAATCTATTTTAAAATGGAAACATAAAGAAGTGAAAAAAAAGGAGAAAGCATAGGTGGGTTTATAAAGAGTAGTTATTTGGCGAAGACATGCAAAGTAGACTTGAAATTGAAGGATTTGTTCGGTTCAATTGGTTTTGAAAGAAAATGAGAGAAAAATTAAAAGATAAAAAATGGATTGGGTAAGGTAGGGTGGGTATGGAACTTAATTTTTTGTTTTATTTTTATAAAATAATAGAAAATTATTTTGGAGGTAAACCAGATTGAAGTCCCGCTTTTTGTCAAGGCAGTAACCTCCGGATTTATATTGTTTCAACCATAGGATTTAAACCCTTCATTAAATAATAAGAGTTACCAACCGAATTTCATTCCCTTGGTTGCTTGTATCTTTTTACGATCGGATTTTTATCCCTTCGTCAAATTTTGGTCATTAGAACTCAATTTTCTTGTAGTGTAAATTCACATTTAGTACTTAGTTAATTATTCATTTTACTCGGTTGGCCTTCATTTTACATAAAATTAACATTATACCCTCTTGTTTCAATGTTTTGCAAAATTACCGTTTTACCTCTATAGTTTTAATTTCTTTCCTTTGAGTCCATTTTCATTTTAGTTAAGTTATTTTTCAATTCCTTTCATTAATTCAACTTCATGTTAAGATAATTAATATTAATATACAATTATGATACATTAATGTTCAACATATATCTTAATATCCCATTTATACCCAATCCGATTAACTTAATATTACACATTCTAAATTAATTCCTTCCATTTTAATTACTCAAATCATTAAATTTCATGTTCTTGGTTATAGATCCATACTTAATTAACATAAAATTTACAAAATAATTAGAAAATCTTTAAGCTAATCATTAGGCCATATCTTGTTCATCCATTTAATTTTATTTTCTTCCATATTTAACCATTTAAAACATCGCTTTTAATCTTTCTAATCATTTCCATAGCATTTATTTCAATTATACTTACATTAATCACATATATACATAACATACATAACCATAAAATAATCAAATTAAATGGAAAATAAGGGATATTGTATCCATATACCTTAAAAGATTAATATCCACATTTTTAACCTTTATTTTCTTGGCCTTAATCCATGGAACCACTTTTTCTTCCTTAAAATCCTAAAGTGGTCGAAATCATCAAGGTAGATATTCATTAATTTCTTTTTTTCCTTTATACAATATAATCACATAAACATACTTTACATACTCTAATCTACCTATTAGAACCACTAATCTAAATTAAAACCTTCAATTTCTATTATCTTAATTTTGACACATAAACTTAAATCATTGATTTCTTTTACGTCTACTACTCAAATTGAAGGTTAAAGACTACTATAATATTGTAGAGAGCTAAAATCAATCTAGGAGGCTTGATTTTGGAGAGAGATTGGAAGAGAGATAAAGAGAATTGATAAAAGAAGGAGGATAAACATAAGATTTTGAAGGGGAATGGAGAGGGAGGCATAAATTTGGAGTTCTCTCCAGAAAATCCAGATATTTTGGTCTTATATAGCCGGAATTTTGGGCTTGGGTGGTCTAACCAAAATAGTTGGGCCTAATTTAAGCCTAATTTGATTTTTAAGCCTATTATACCGTTAATTTATTTCTCTCTATTTTCAAATTCAAATTTACTCAAAATCAATTCCATAATTCTTAAAATAGTAAAATAATCCTGCATAAAAATTTTTAGCCTAATCATAGTCCATTTATGATTCGATTCACTCAAATCAATTCGATTAGCTAATTTTCGGTGTTATGTAAAATTTTTTTTTACTGTCAAATGATCCTACATACAATTTAGGGTATATCTGAAAATTTTGGTGATTTTTAGAAGTTTTTTACTATTCTTAAAATTTCGATCAAATCTTAAGTCAACCCGAGCAATATTTCATCTGAAACCTGGACTTTTTCTTCATTTTGACTTTTGAAAGCATATTTGACCTTGTTTTTACTCCAAATTCCACCCTTAGAAAAGTCATGACTAGTACTTCTCAAATATCCAATAAATTTCGATGTAGTATTTCTAATGCAATTGCATTAAAAAATACTTCTTTTACGGCTCATCAACTATTGAGCCCTTATAGTTACTCCGATATCACTATTCCAATTCCAAAAATACTATTTATGAAAATTACAATTTTAAGCCATTACAGTAGGACTAACATAAAAGCAAGGATAAACAACAAAAGGTAAAGCTGAAACTTTACAATCATTAAGAAAAGATGTGAAAATATAAGTGTAAGGTTGAACAACAGCTTTAGAAACATAATCTAACATCCATTCTAGCTAACACTCTATCTAATTGGCATAACAGAAGTGAAAGGAACTAAATGAGAAACCTCATCAAGATCTTCAATTCATTATCAATAGTATCATTAAGAACATCCCCTGCTAAATTATTAGGAATATCTTCCATTTTTTCAGCATTAATGACATCAATAAGATTATGAGTCTCAGTAGGAACATTTTCTTCAAATTGACCTACTGCTGGCAGTGGTAAAGAAATGGAATATGCAAAATCAGAATTATCAGTTTCTTTGACAAAAGGAAAAACTCATTCGTGAAAAACCGCATCCTTGCTTAGAAACACCTTTCTAGTCTTCATATTGTGTAGCTTGTAAGCCTTGAACCTGATGAATTACCCAAGAAAAACATAAGCAATGCATCTAGGACTAAACTTATCCTTTTGAGGAGAAATATTAGTAGCATAACAAAGTGAACCAAAAATTCTCAAACGATTATAATCAGGTGACTTTTGATATAAGATTTCAAAAGGAGTTCTCTAAGAAAGCAACCTTGTAGGAAGTTCATTAATGAGAAAAGTTGCATATAGAATCAATTATCCCTAAAAAAATATATGACAAATTAGCCTGAAACAACAAAGCCTTAGCCATCTGAAGCAAATGTCTGTGTTTTCTTTCAACAATTCAATTTTGTTGTGGAGTATGCACATAACTCCTGACATATAATGCCCAATTTAGTAAGCAAAGTCTTAAATTTAACACTTATAAACTCCAAACCATTATCAATTTGCAGAGATTTTATCCTTACATCAAACTAAGCCTGAATCAAGTTAATGAACTGATGTATGATTGTGTAAGTTTTATGCTGTATAAGGTAAGTCCAAACACATCTGTTGTTATCATTTACTCTTGCGAGGAAATAATAAGCCCCATTTAAATATGCTTTCCTATAAAATCCCTATATATCAAGATGGACTATCTTGAACACATAGATGATATGAATAGCACTTAAAGGAAAAGATAGTTGAGTTTCTTTTTTTTTTTTATGAGGGACATATTAGACACAACTTATAAGAGCTAGAATTCTTCTTCATAAATGTTGCAAAATAGAATCTCTAAGATGACGTAGCCTTAAATGCCACAAAGACATTAAAGAATCAACTTTATTAATTGTATTAACAACAATACGAGTAGGAGAATTATACCGTAAAATACAAGCAATTTTATGAGATTGAGATGAATCTAATAACTTAGCCTTATTTAAAGAAACAAAATAGTTATATTGCTTTAAAATCTTTGATGAAAAAATAATGATTATCTAGTAAATAGAGACAGCCTGAAACTCTCCCCACAACAAAAGGCACACATCAGCATAAACAAAGAAAAATATTGAATTAGAACGAATAAGCTTATTTGCAGAAAGAAGTTTGTGGTTAAAAGAAGGAAGAACAAGAGTTTCTTTGAAAATGATTTTATCATGCAATATTATACACATGACCAACTTAAATAACTTTGGTAATTCATCCATCAGGCAAATGAACAAAATTAAGAATAGACAATGTAGCTTTTGGAAAATTTTAGAATTAGCACAAATGCGACTAGAAGCCCTTATGTCTATAATCCAGTATTCTGGTTTAAGATTGGCATTTAGAAACAAGTGATTCACCATAGCTGCAAAATCACTGATATGTGTATGAGCAAAGTTGACAAAAGTAACATTGGCAACTTGCTTTCCTTTGATGTACTTAACCATTTCCTACTTAATGAATTATGCTAACCAGAGTTATTTATCATCAAGATATACATCAATTGGTGACTCAACCATGTTCACTTGAGCCTTGGTCAAATTCTTCTCTTTCTTTCCTTTGAGATCTTTTTACCAGTCAGGGTATCCAACTAGTTTGAAACAAGTCTCCCTTACATCACAAAACCTATCCTCTTTTCTTGTTGTTATCTTTCTTCTTTCAGTTTGCCTTAGGCTTATCATTTCCTTTCACCCTCATAACACAAGTCTGTAGAGAATCACCGAGAACCCTATAAATATGTCTTTGAGATTCAACAGTTTGAATCATTGAATAAGCCTTGTTAAGAGTTGGTATAGGTTCTAACATCAAGATCTGATTCTTTATTGTCTCATATGATTCATTTAATTCCATTAAGAACTAAATCCATTCCTTCAAGTCTTTTGTTAACATTACAAGTGCATTTTCCATAATTACCAAATGCTAACAACTTAACTCGATTGAGATCATCCTAAAGTTTTGATAATTTATTAAAATAAACTGTTATTAGTTTTATATTGAATATTTTTAATTTTTATAATTAATTATGAAATTTTTATTTTTATTTTGATTATTTTAATAGATATTGTATTTAATTAGTATTTTTCATTTTAAAAGCATTTTTAACTATTAAAAATAATATTATAAATTGTATAATTTATTAAATTTATATATTAAAATTTTTTAGTGGTTAACCGATAAACTGATCCGAAAAATCGAATTAAAAATTAAAATTGATATAGCTGTTAACCAATAATAATAGACTATTTTAAAAACTAAACCAACAAATAGCAAATGAAAAGGGCGAGAATCTATGGACAAAAACGACGTCACATCGCAAATAGGCAAATTTGTGGGTCCACTGCTCTGTTTTGATATTCAAGTCCCATGCCCCGTCTCCCCATCCTTCAATGGCCAATGGTTTTAGAATTCAAGATATGACTAAATAATAAGGTTTCCTCCATTTCAAGTAGTCAGCACTTAATTCATTAGGTCTATTCACAGTACCATCAATAAAACCTAATTTATCTTTAGCACTTAACGAAATCTGAATCGCAGTACTTCAAGTAAAGTAGTTGTTACTTAATAAAGGTGCAACAACTAATAAAAAACCAGCATTAATTATCATTAATTTGAGAAGTAAAACCATCCTTTTTTTAACCATTGCATTCACTCTTGAAGCAATTTGATCACTTTAATTTGCAATTAAATACCCCATGACTAAAACAAATATGATCAAGACAGTTCTAGTAGAGGGAAGATCGAAAAAACAATCAAAACTTTTTATTAAAATCAACCAAGAAATGAAAATTCTCCATCAACCTCTTACTTTGATACCATGAAGTAGCTTTCAAGCAAAAGAAAAAAGCTGAAAAAAGTGAAAGAAAATTTTAATCTTATTAGGAAAACATAGTGTGTTATGTAACAATCGCATACATTTACACCTTATACAAAGGCTAAACTACTCTTTTTTAAGTAAAATACAAATAAATATAATTTTCACCCCTTAGGTTGTATCAAGGTGAACTCAACAGATTTATTAATTTTTTTTCGAATTGGGCATGATGGGCCCTATTTTTGCTTTCCTTAAGACTCAAAATTAATATTTTTAATCATGGAATCAGTCAATTGGCGATTAAATTTGTAAAAATATTATATTGAAAACATATACATTTAAATGGAAGAGAAATAAACTACTGGGAAGGCACCAGTGATCTAGTAGTAGAATAGTACCCAGACCCGGGTTCGATTCCCGGCTGGTGCATTCATTTTTCTCTTGCTTTATTATGTATTGGTTTGTGGAACTGACATCTCTAAGAAAACTGTGGAACTTAGCAAATATTTCATTAAAAGTAAGGGTAAAGACTACAATTAGTTGAGCTTTCATTTCTTCACTCGAAAGCAAAAACATACCATAACCAGAAAGAAGCTGCTTCTGCATTTTAAGTTCAGTTTTATGTTCACAGACTACAGATATGTACGCAGGAAAGTTATAGATACAATTATTTTCTGCTACAGCATAAGCGTGGAAAAGTACAGCTCAAACTCTTGATCAATGGTCGGTTTTCTTCCTGGTTCAGCAGCTGTACAAAATAAAGGTCACTTAATAAACAAAATAAATAACCTAGTTATACCCTTTACCCAAGTAACAACAGAAGGGACTTGAACAGGTGATAATTTAACCCAATTCTCTCAATATTAGCATGGCTGAGTGTAATTACCTTCGTTAACACTCCAACTACCCGAAGACAGGACGGGTGAATTTGGTTTAACTTTGTTGGAATAGAGGACATTGTCAATATCTTTATCTATAAATGGCTCAATGTTACCAATTCCATGTCCATAGCACGTGTACTCTATATTGCCCATGATGCCATCACCAAGATTTTGATATGCTTGTATTTCGTTATAATAATTGCACGGATCATGCTCTTCTTCATAAACTGGCTCGTCTGAAGCAGTAACTCCTATGGCTGCTGCATCATCTAACATCCAATGCTCAACATTGTTGGAGCTCCAGGCCGCCGATGTGGAGGGTGCATTAGAAGGCCATAGTTTTGGAATATATGTTTCAAATTTAGCATCTCTACTTACAGATGCTGTGGACTCACAATCGCCAACAAAACTGTTGCTATCTTTGCCTGATTCAGGCTCTGATCCATACTCAGTGGCATCTCCTTCTTCCTTTTTCTTTGCTATAAGCATGATTAAATCTTCTACTGGTTGGTTTTCTTCCAATATTGCGAGGGGTTTAGGGGATAAGCCATGACCCCAGCACTTATGCTTTGAGATAGGCAAGCCAAATTGGTCAGCCTGTAACTTCCTTTTCTTGTTCAAGTCATTGAAATGGAAACTAACAGAGGAGGCCAAAGAAATCTTTAATTAGCTAAAAATTGCAGAAATGTACAGAAAAACAGAGGACGTTATATAACAAATTCAACAGATCAACAACCTTTTGTAGCTTACCGGAAAATTGTGATCAATATGAATAACAGAGATTTAGAAACAGCAAAAAAAAAAACTTCATCAGACAATCTACTTAACAAGAATTTATCCTTTCCGTCAAGAATAATACCAATTTTGGACAAGCTTGAAGAAATTTAAGTGAAGGTCATATGCAATAGCACCAACAAACCAATAATTAAAAAATATCTAATCAGCTCAACTAAATTCAAAAAAGCCCTCAAAACCCTAACATACTGAATTCAGCAATATTTTACGAACAAGCAAGCTACTCTGCAGTCTCCAATTAAAGAGCCTTCAGATAAAATGGAAACCGGGAATCCAGCAATAAGATCCAATAGCTTCTACTCAAAATTAAACAGACATTTAGATAATCTATCATAAATTTTTGCAATTTACGCTGAGTATATCTGAACAAAAGGCCACTAAGAGATTGGGATCATAAAGGGTTAAGATTTTGAGGATAATAAAAAGAAGATTCAGTCACAGAGCAAAGTAAATGCAAAGAAGAAAGAAACAAAACCTGATAATCTCGGATGGGCTTCCGCCACCGTCTTCGTCCATTTTCAGATACCGGAACGATAGCTGAAGTACAGATAACTGAGGGAAATTGGATCTTTCCCTTTTATTCTTATTTTATTTTATTTGTATCTTATTTCCTTATTTCGAGCATCATTACATAATCCTACGTCAGAATTCAATACGTTAATAAATATGCAGTTAAATAATAATAATAATAATAATAATAATAATAATAATAATAATAATAATAATAATAATAATAATAATAATAATAATAATAATAATAATATTTTTATATATTTCTTTCCACCTATATTGAATAATCGTTGGATTGAATCGTATTAATAATCCAAAATTATCGCTAATTATTTGAAAAATATACATATTTATTTTTAATTTTTTCAATAAACAAAAGTGATCATGTTTTTTGAAAATCGGCTGATTTATTCTTTTTTTTTTTATATAACAGAATAGTTAATCATCTAATAGATATTTAGCTAGGATCTATTTTCTTTCTATGTTCTATCCAAATTTACGATTGAATTTCTTATAAAGGTACATTTTTACTACTTAGGAATTCTTTTAAGACATATTAATCATAAAAATGAAGGAAAACTCCTTACAACCTTAAAAGGCCGATCGAATTGGAGTTCATCTACCTAATAGCTTTAACTTCTTCCCATGTTGCATCTTTTTCAATTCAATAAGCCATCCGACTGATTCACATCCTATTGTACAACTTACCATTCAAAACGAAGTAATCAAGAATTGTAGCCTAGATTGAAGGATTTTGATCCATCATCTAATCATAATTCAACGAAAGATGAAAGAATGAGATGACCATGATTATTGGCAGATATATTTTATTTTTTACTATTCTTCCACGAAGTCTGACTTTACTTTTATTTTTGACGAGCTATAAGGAATCTTAGCTTTGTTAAGTATCGCTTACCGAATAATTATAATAGCATAACATTTTTTATAAAAAATTTTGCAATCTAGCTTTTGGCATTAAGTTAGACCCAAATTTATTTTCTTCTTATGATATTGGAGCCATTAATTTTTGGACAAACTTAATGCTCCAGATTTTTTCACATGTGTTTGGCCCTATGGCGTGAGGGGTGAGTGTTCATGCTCCAAGTTTTTTGCATGTGTTTGTGAAGAAATATTAGTGCAGTTTTGATGAGTTGGTTGTAAGGAAGCAGAGAAGACATGCACGCCCTTGCATGGGATGAGATAGAAGGACGCGCAACTATGCATATTTCTTCTTTCTCCCTTGCGTGCTTGTGCATGGGATAAGCTAGAGTTGTTAGTTTTTAGTTTTCTTTTTTTTTTTTTTCTTTTTGCTAGTCTATAAATAGGTGGATGTATCTGGCATTATTTATGTGAAGTATTCATTTTCTTCTATGATTCTTCTTCTTCTTCTTCCGTTCTCCTCTATTTTGAGCTCAAGTTACAGAGCATATGGTGATTGCTATTTTCTTCATGGTATCAGAGTATAGATCTTGGTAATCTAATTCATTTTTCTTTGTTTCTACTGGATTAGATCTTGCAATGGCTGAGAATCAAAAGAATGTTGGGAAGAAGAACGACTTTTTTAAGAAGTCTAATAAGGCAGATATGTTTTGTACCTATTGTCATGCTAATGGACACTTGGTGGAAACATGTTTCAAGAAGAATGGTTATCCTGAGTGGTTTAAAGAGTTGAAGCCAAAACAAAAGAAAGGTAATCAATCAAGTTATGCAAATATGATTGGTTCACCTATGGATGAGCAAAAAGAAGCAGTGCCGAAAAATTTTGAAGCACAATCATTATCTGAGATTATAAAACAAGAATTAATGAAGCTGATGAAACACAACAATCTAGCTGAAGTAGATCATCATGCGAATACAATCACTCATTTCTCATATTTTACAGATTTTGCAGGTATGCACCTTCAACATGCTTGTACTTTAATTGATTGTATGAATGTTGGTGCTTGGATTATAGATTCAGGTGCTTCATCGCATATGTGTGCAGACTTGAAACATTTTAGCCATATTAAAACCTTAAATCCACCTTGCAAAGTCTACTTGCCTGATTCGTCAATCAAGAATGTAACTATACTTGGTGAAGTTAAACTACATGAGCAACTCAGTCTACAAAACGTGTTATACACTCCAATGTTTAAATATAACTTGTTATCGATAAATTGGCTATCTAAGTGTGCAAATGTTGCTTGATCATTTTATCCTACCCATTGCAAGTTGTTGGACCTATTGAATGATAAAGTGATTGCAATTGGAAAAGTGATTGGAAGTATATATGTTTTGGACAATGATTCATTTGATCCAAAGGTCATTGCAGCAGTGTGTAATAAAGGCATTGTGCCCTTTTCCATTTGTAATAATGCCTCTGTAAATACAAAAGGCAAACACGGTGACTATTCTTTATGGCATAAGAGACTAGGTCATCCTTCTCAAAATGTAATGAATTATGTACCTATCCTTTTCAGTGAGACTATTTTTTTTGTGAAGTATGCCCTATTGCTAAACAAACCAGATTCACTTTTCCAACTAGCTCAATTGCCACTTGTCAACTTTTTGAATTAGTTCATGTAAATATATGGGGACCATATAGTATCACTACTATTACCGGTGCCAAATATATATTAACTTTGGTAGATGATTTTACTAGATGCACGTGGACTTTTCTTATGAACCATAAATCAAAAATCAAACTTCTTCTTCGAAACTTCATCCTTCTCACCAAAACTTAATTTACCAGCCGTATTAAAAAGATTAGGAGTGATGATGGATCTGAGATTTTAAGTGAAGGGTGCCAAAATTTTTTTGTTAAGAATGGGATTATAGATCAGAGAAGTTGTGTTTATACTCCACCGCAAAATGGAGTAGTTGAGAGGAAACATCGGCATTTACTGCAACAGGCTAGAGCTTTGCTTTTCCAATCTGGTTTACCGAAATATTTTTTGGGGGAAGCATTGTTAACAACTACATACCTAATAAAAAGGTTACCTTCATCAGTGTTATCTTGGAAAACTCCCTATGAAATGCTTTTTCATAAACCTCGTGACTATAACCATCTAAGAACCTTTGGATCTTTGTGTTTTGCTACGAATGTTTTTTTCTCATAAACTGAAATTTGAAACTAGAGCACAAAATTGTATTTTTATTGGATATGCTATGAATCAGAAGGCTTATAAATTGTATCATATAGTTAGCAAAACCATCATGACTTCGAGGGATGTGATTTTTCATGAATCCATTATGCCATATAAGAACCATGTTATACCAGTCATCCATACACCTATACCTTTGCCCATATCTAAGGATGAAATACCCTCAGTTGTGATCAATAACACTCCCACTCCCATGATTACTGCCCCTGCTCCTTAACAACCAAAATCTGATCTTGAAGCTGGGAGTCTTCCCATTACTGATCAAGGAGAGGTGGTTCTTCCTTGACGAACCCAAAGACACCAGAAAAAACCTGTTTGGATGACTGATTATTTCCTTAATTCTACCCATATTTCTCCACACATCCCACTGGTTTTTCCTTTCATTAAACCTTCATGTTTCAATCCTGAATACATGTATTTTTTAGCTAATGTTTCTAATATTCAAGAACCAGTGTCCTATAATCAAGCAAAGATAGATGTTACTTGGATGCAGGCTATGTAGAAGGAGATTCAAGCTTTAGAGGATAATTATATGTGGGAGATTGTTGATTTACCTCAAGAAGTGAAGACCATTGGCAGTAGATGGGTATACAAAGTCAAATTACATGTTGATGGCACTGTTGATTGATATAAGGCTAGGTTAGTTGCAAAAGTTTATAATCAAGTTGAAGGTGTGGATTATGTTGATAGTTTTTCTCCAATGGCAAAAACTGTGACTGTGCGAATTCTTTTGGTTCTTGCTGCTTATAAAGGTTGATTTTTACATCAACATGATGTTAATAATGCTTTTTTACATGGGTATCTTAATGAAGATGTCTACATGCAACCACCAGAAGGTTATACTAAAGCTCTTGCTGGATAAGTTTGCAAATTGAAATGGTCTTTGTATGGTTTGAAATAGGCCTCAATATTGAGCTTACTGCTAAGTTACAACAGTTTGGTTTTTTTTTAAAGTGCTCATGATCATTGTTTATTTGTTAAGAATATTGAATATGTTTTTGTGGCCTTATTAGTTTATGTGGATGATATCCTACTCACTAGTAATTCGGAGCCAGCACTTCAAGAAGTCAAGTGTTTTTTGCATGATGTTTTTACCATAAAAGATTTAGGCCCAGCAAGATACTTCATCAGTTTGCAGATTTCTCGATCTAAGCAGGGCCTGTATATTAATCAACGAAAGTATACACTTGATTTAATTCATGAAGCTGGTTTAAAAGGTGCTAAACCAACACTTACACCTATGGTGAAAGGTTGCCGTTTGATTTCAGATGCTGGAAAGTTGCTGGATGATCCTGCTCTCTATAGACAGCTCATTGGTAGATTGTTGTATCTTGGTTTTATGAAAGACTAGATATTACTTATGTTACACAACAACTTAGTCAATTTGTTCAATCTCCTTGTGAGTCTTATTGGCATACTGCTCTTCATATTCTTAAGTACTTAAAGGGTTCTCCAATGAAAGGATTGTTCTTCCCTTTTCAGTCCACTCTTGCTACTGCATTAATGAAAGTCCAAGGATATTGTGATGCTAATTGGGCTACGTGTAATGATACTAGATGATCAGTAACAGGTTATTGTGTGTTCCTTAATGATTCATTGATCTCTTGGAAGACCAAGAAACAGACCATAATTTCTCTGTCTTTTATTGAAGTTGAGTACCGTAGCTTGGCTGCCATCACATGTGAGTTGCAATGGATTTCTTATGTTCTTCAAGATTTGCACTGCTAGGCTGAGCTTTGGTGTGATAATCAAGCTGTCATTCACATTGTTGCCAATCCCGTCTTTCATGAATGGACTAAACATCTAGAAATAGATTGTCATTTGGTCCAGAATAAATACAAAGAGGGGTTCCTCATGCCTTCTTATATTCACATTTCTAAGCAGCTTGCTCATTTGTTTATGAAAACTCTCTTAGCTTTTCACTTTCACACTTTGCTCTTCAAGTTGGGACTGAATGATTTTTATCAGTCTCCACCTTGAGGAAGGGATGAAGAAATATTAGTGCAGTTTTGATGAGTTGGTTGTAAAGAGGCAGAGAAGACACACCCCCATGAGTTGGTTGTAAGGAGGCAGAGAAGACATACACGCCCGTGTATGGGATAAGATAGAAGGACGCGCAGCTGTGCATAGGCACTACTCTCCCTTACACGGCTGTGCATATTTCTTTTTTCTTCCTTGCACGCCTGTGCATGGGATAAGCTAGAGTTGTTAGTTTTTAGTTTTCTTTTTTTCATTTTTCTAGTCTATAAATAGGTGGATGTATCTGGCATTATTTATGTGAAGTATTCATTTTATTTTATAATTCTTCTTGTTTCGTTCTCATCTATTTTGAGCTCAAGTTACAGAGCATATGGTGATTGCTATTTTCATCAGTTTGGCTCTGTTCATGAGGAGTGTGTGTTCATGCGTTTGGCCCTAGATGTGAGATGTGTGTGTTACACATCCCATATTGAGGCAGATATCCAATTCTACAAACTTCACGCTTCAAATTTTTTGTATGTGCTTGGTCCTGAGCGTGTGTTAAATATTTCATATCAGCTAGTTACAATAACATAATATTTTTTATAAAAATTTGAATAATTCTCATTTTACAAGTTAACTTTTGAGTTTTTGGAATTAAGTTTGATACAAATTTATTTGCTTTATATAGCTAGCAAAGTATATAACTATGTAATTGTTGGGAAATTTTTAGGATAAAAAATGCATTAGAACATCAAAAACTAATTACATATTCTTATTTATAATTTCACTTTTTGACCATAAATTTAGACACTAACCCACTAATTCCACTAATTAACTAACCATTTAACTCCTTTAATCCACTAACTCCATTAATACCACTAACTAAATAACAATAAAAAAAATATTATAAACATATAAAAAATAAAACTTACTAATCACAATATAAAAAAATGATTTTGAATCAATTTCAACATGCTACATTGATTCAAAATCATACTCATTTAATTGTTTTGTTGGAGAACTTCTCACCAATATATGCAAATTTCATTTCAATTTATCATTTGAAACACTTCTCTTCAATTTTTGTTGCATTTCTCATCAAATTTCAACTATTAATATACCTTTTCATCAAACTTCAATTATTGATGCACATTCTCATCAATTTTCTTCCATTAAATTTCCTTTGAGAGCACTTATCTCCAACTCTCAAAAAGGTTATTCTTCCTCTTATGCCAAATTCCCTTGATCATTTGCCAACCTGAAAATTTTTTTAATATGACTAAAATTTTTACAACTGAAATATTGTAATTTACCTTTATGCCAACAATTCTTTTCATCATAGTTGTTCTTTTTGCACACACTAGCTCCATGGTGAAAATTTTCTTTGTTGGAATGCCAATAAAGACTTGTGTGTTATTTTGGCAATAAAGGCTTCCTCCATTGGCTTCTCATTTCTAATTGCTATTCTTTATTCCATAGCTTGCAATACATTAATTAATTCTATAACTATTATTTTTGAAAAGTGTTTTAAATCTTCAAGTGAACAAATTTTTGACTCAAACCTTTCAAGTAAACTCATAATTTTTTTCAACAACTTTACCATCTAGAAATTCTTCACCAAATAATCTTATTTTGTTAACAATTGTCATAAGTTTGTTAACCCACTCTTTAAGTCCTTTGGATGGCTTCATCATTCTTTCTTAAAATTCAAAATCTACATAAATTTTATTTTATTATTGTCTTAATACTTATTTTTTAACAAATTTCATACCTTTTTTAGAGTCTCACATGCTGTAGTATTAGCGAAAATCAATTCAGAAAACTAAAGAGAATAAACAAGTTTTTGCTTTGAACCGCTTGACTTTTTCTTCATTGTTGTTAGAGTACATAATATTTTTATTTATCCTTCTGTTACAATATAAATCCAGCAGCTGTCATGCTTATCATAACAGCTCTGGCCTCCTACTCTGTGTAAATATGTACTTTGCAAACTTACTACAAAATAGAGCCCTTAATACAAAATCATCAATATTCCTGTAAATCTTACGTTTAACATGGTATCAGAGCTTGAGTCCAAAATAATGACTGCTTCTTCAACTTCCTCTCCTGCACCCACCATCTCATCTACACACACATTTACCATTAAGCTGAAATCCACAAATTTTCTTGCCTGAAAAACTCAATTTATTGTTATTCTAAATTATCAAAACCTGTATGGATTCATTGATGGAACACTCTCTGCACCTCCAAAAATAATTGCTTCAGATTTTGATCCTTCCCAGCAGATTTCAAACCCAGATTATCACGAGTGGTTTAAGAAGGATCAGCTTCTCCACTCCTGGCTGCTCTCTTCTCTCTCTGAAGATGTCTTCTCCTATGTTATTGGCCTGGAATCCTCTTTTTAGGTGTGGCAAGCACTGTCCAATGCTTTTGGTGCTATTTCACAAAATAGACAACTCCAGTTACACATTGAATTTCAAGAACTCAAAAAACATGATCTCTCCATTACTCAATTTCTTCAAAAGGCTAAGTCTCTTGCTGATGAATTAGGTGTTGTTGGATGCCCCATATCCACAATGAAATTTAACGCAATTATTTATCGTAACACTAAATTTACGTCCATAACCTGTCTCTTTCTTTGAACTTTATAGACAACTTGTTGCTCATGAAGTCCTTCTCAAAAATCCAATCCACCTCTACTACCTACTCCACCCTTCACACATCAATTTCGCCCTTGACCTTCCAGCTCAAACTCCCGACCTTTTCAACCCAATCACAACACTTCACGTAGCCGCAATGTAATGTGTCAGATTTATGGTAAACCCAACGATAATGCCTCTGTGTGCCGTCGACGTTATCACCATGAGAATACCATCCCACAACAGCCACATTTTTCTTCTTCTTCCACTCGTCCTTTATCTTCTCCAGTAGCCAACTATACCACCACCATGCCTCATGTTCCTCAACCTGTTTCTTGGTTTCCAGATACAGCTACCAATTACCATATATTCCCTGACCTTCAGAGTTTGGCCTCCATTAATAAGTATCATGGACATGACCAACTTCATGTTGGTAATGGTCAAGGACTTCAAATCACTCACACTGGTAATGGTACTCTTTACTCTTCTAATGGCAGTTTACACTTGAATAATATTCTTTGTGTTCCAAGCATTAAATCTCACCTTTTATCTGTTCAAAAATTCACAGCTGAAAACTCTTATTTCTTTGAATTTTGGCCTTCCTTTTTTGTCATCAAGGACCAACGCACCAAGCAGATTCTGATGCAGGGTCCAAGTGAGAATAGGATCTATCAACTTAAACCAACCAAGTAGGCCATGGTCACCACCAAGTCTACTCTTGATGACTGGCATCGGTGTCTCGGTCATCCTAATATTTCAAAGCTTTCTTCTTTACTTCGCAATAAACATATTTCTAGTACCATTAAAGTCTTGATCCATGTTCTGGTTGTCAGTTAGGCAAATTATCTAGAGTTCATTTAGCTTCAGTACCCCACTATAGTTCAGCTCCTTTTGATATTATTTTTTCTGATGTTTGGGGTCCAACTCCTATTCAATCAAAATTGGGACCTCGTTATTTTGTTATTTTTATAGATGATTTCACTCGCTTTACATGGGTTTATTTTCTTAAAAACAAAAGTGATGTCTACTCTACTTTTATAAACTTCGAACAAATGATTTCACGCCAGTTTAATAAAAAAATTCGAGCTTTTCATTCTAATTGGGGTGGTGAATTCCAACACCTTCATACTTATTTTAACAAAACTGGCATTCTTCATCGCATTGCTTGTCCCTATACCCATGACCAAAATGGGATAGTTGAACGTAAAATTTGCCATCCTGTTGATACTGGCTTAACCTTGTTAGCTCATGCAAAACTTTCCTTAAAATTTTGGAATTTTGCTATTGAACAACGTGCAATGTTGATTAATGTTCTTCCATCCAATATGCTTAAAAATGTCTCTCCATATCAGTTGTTTTTTTGCAAAGTGCCAAATTATCTGGCCTTTAAGCCTTTTGGCTGTGCGATTTACCCTCTCTTGTGTCCTTATAATCCACATAAGTCTAGTTTTCGTTCTTTTCAATGTGTCTATTTAGGCAACAATCCACTTCATTTTGCCTTTAGGTGTTTCGATCCTGGTACTGGTCGTATCTATTTGGTCCACCATGTTCAGTTCCATGGTTAAATATTTCCCTTCACTTCCCTGTCCTCATCCGCCAACTTGTCCCATACCGAAATTCCTTGGTTGTAGGTCATAACTAGTTCCCATTCTTCACAGGACTCTGCATCGGCATCCACCTTGGGTAAGACTTCTACTATACCTTCAACTCCTTCTCCCTTATCTTTATCTAATATTCAATCACCTACCTTATCTCCTAATCCGGATACAACCTACCCACACTCAACTTCATCCCCACCTATCTTATCCACCACCAATCCCATTATTCAATCCACCTCATCCCCACCCACCTTATCCACTACCAATCCCATTATTCCACTTGTTGTGGATCTTACAAAATTTTTTACACCTACCACCACTTTCTAAAATACCTCATGTGTTCGCCACATGAGGTTGAGGCCTTCTACTATAACACGTAAACATG
This sequence comes from Excoecaria agallocha, assembly GCA_037975025.1. Classification (NCBI taxonomy): domain Eukaryota; kingdom Viridiplantae; phylum Streptophyta; class Magnoliopsida; order Malpighiales; family Euphorbiaceae; genus Excoecaria; species Excoecaria agallocha. The sequence continues at coordinate 2,449,620 of CM075808.1, read as the reverse complement.
CACATACAGTTGTCTTCTCTTTCACGCCCACCTCTACCTCCCCACCACCTATTGAACCCAAGAATATTACTCAAGCAAAATGCTATAGTGAGTGGCATGATGCTATGCAGTGTGAACTAAATGCTTTGACTCAAAATAAAACTTGGACTCTTGTTCCATGTCCTCCTGATAAGAATATTATTGGAAATAAGTGGATTTTTAGGATCAAGCGACACTCTGATGGGTCCATTGAGTGCTACAAAGCGCTTCTTGTTGTCAAAGTTACTCTTAACAATCCGGTTTGGACTATAAGGAAACCTTCTCTCCTATTGTTAAGTTCTCTACCATATGCATTATTTTATCCATTGCTATTATAAACTCATGGCCTCTTAGGCAATTGGACATCTCTAATGCCTTCCTACATGGAGTCCTTGATCTTGATCTGTATATGGATTTAAACAAGCTCCACGTGCTTCGTTTCAACGTCTATCAGAGGTTCTTATTCACCTTGGATTTCGGTCTTCCCAATTCGATCACTCTCTGTTTGTTCTCTCTCAAGGATCCTTACTCTTTTATGTGCTTGTATATGTCAATGATATTATTCTTACATGTTCCGATCCAGGCAATATAGATTGGTTTTTGCAGCACATCAAATCCCATTTTCCAGTTCGAGATCTTGGCCCCCTCAATTATTTTCTTGGCATTGATGTCACCCTCACTGCTACTGGTCTTCTTCTTTCCCAATAGAAATATATTGATGAGCTGTTATATGAAACCAATATGCAGGATTCAAATACTTGTGCTACTCCTATGGCCTCCACTACCTGAGTAAGTATTCTGGTTCCCCACTTGAAGATGCTGTTCCTTTTCGATAGATTATTGGAGCATTATAGTATCTCACTATGACAAGACCCAATATTGCCTTTAGTGTCAATAAATTAGCACAATTCATGCACTGTGCCATAGATAGTCACTAGCAGGCGTGCAAACGTCTCCTTCGTTATCTCAAAGCCATAAAGTCCTACGGTTTGTTCATCTCTAAGCACTCAACTCTTAATATACAATGTTTCTCTAATAGTGATTGGGTTGGATGCCCCGATGATCGCCACTCGACAAATGGTTATCTCATCTACTTGGGTACAAATCTGATCTCATGGTGCTCATAAAAATAACCTACTGTGGCTCGTTCTTCAACTGAGAGTGAATATAAGGCTATGACAAATATAACGGCTGAAGTTATGTGGATTACTACACTTCTTCGTGAACTTGGTTGTCCAGTTTCTTCCCCTGCCACTCTTTGGTGTGACAATGTCAGTGCCATCTACTTGTGCTCCAATCCAATCTTTCATGCCAAGACCAAACATGTGGAAATTGACTATCATTTTATCCATGATCAAGTCAAGCGTGGCCACTTAACTATTAAATTCATTTTCAATGCTGATCAAGTTGCTGATATTTTGACAAAACCACTGGGTTTATCTCTGTTTGAACTGCATCGGAAAAAGCTTCGCCTATGCTCCACCCCAGCTTTAGCTTGCGGGGGGGGGGGGTGTTAGAGTAAATAATATCTTTATTTAGCTGTTTATTTATCCTTCTGTTACAATATAAATCCAGCAGCTGTCATGCTTATCATAACAGCTTTGGCCTCATACTCTGTGTATATATGTACTCTGTACACTTATTGCAAAACAGAGCCTTTAATACAAAATCATCAATATTCCTCTAAATCTTACGTTTAACAATTGTGACTCCTAATTTGAGCTGAAGTTGGATGCGCTAGCAATGGTATAACTTTACTATCATTCTCAACCATATCCCATAAATAAGATGACTATAGATATGTTTGTATTTTCACAGCCTATAATTGGTAATTTTCTGCTATGAAGATAGGAGAAGTTAAAGGAAAAGTGTTTAAGGACATTTAATATGGATGCTCACTTGTTTTTTATTCAATTTTTCTCATAAACTCATGATCAAAAATGGTTCCGATATCACTGTAGAAATTCTTAGGATGAAGAACACATAAATTTCATTTTCATCAAACACTAATTACATATGTCTATTTATAAATTTACATTTTAACCATAAATTTAGGCCACTAATCTACTAATTTCACTAATCAACTAACCCCTTAACTCTATTAATCCACTAACTACTCTAACTCCATTAACACTGATAATTATATAAAAATAAACAAAAATATTATAAACAAGTAACAAATAAAACTCACTAATCACTACATAAAAACTGTTTTTGAATCAATTCCAACAGTAATATCTTTAATAATTGAATAGTGTTACAAATTTAGGAAAATACATTAGCTTCTTTGTAGTTGTTTTGATATTTTTAATAGAATAAAAAATCACAAACTAAGAGCCCAAGATTCTTTCAAATTTTGCCTCTTTTATAGGCATGAGAAAGAGAATGATAAACAAGAATTTAAAAAATAATAAATGAAAAAAATGAAACTCCGCAAAAATTTGTAAAAACATCATGAAAAAGAAATGCATGAGGGAAACTTGCGTTAAAAGAAAAAAATCAACATTTGGGTAGATCAGAGGGGGGAGAAGGCAACTTTTGGTTAGCTTTGTTCCCATCCAAGACAATCCAAGCCATCTTCAAGCCCCAACTTGTGTGCACTTCAAGATGGCAGTGCATGAACCAAACCCCTGGATTATCTGCAATGAATCTTATGGCAACCCAACCCCCAGAAGGGACACCTACCGTATTCCTTTCGGCTGGGTCTTTAAGGTTAAACTTTGGTGGATCATTCTTGGAGTCAAAGTTTCCAATCCCTTGTCCCACCACAAAGAAATTAAATCCATGGAGATGAAGAGGATGACTCTCTGCACCAATAATGCTAGTGTCTTGCAAAACCAACTCCACACTGCTATTAAAAGGCAACGCCACTACCTTTGTACCCGGGGTTGCCACAATGTTTGCAGGTGGTGTCCCTGTGTAGTTAAATTTGAATGGTGGATTTGTCGGAAAATCTGTTGTATAAACTCCCTTTGATTGATTAAAGAAGTGAGCTTGGAGAAGGGCGATATTGGGTTGCACAAATGAGACATTGTTAACGGAAGCAGCCACTCTTGTGTTGTTTGGTCCTTGGCAATTTTGGTTCTTTGAACATGGTAGAATTCCAAGCCCAACTGTGAAAAAGAAATGCCTATCTACCTTCTTGGGGACATTAGCTGGGAATTTTGGAGTTGCCAAGCTACGTAATTTCTTTGAGAATTTCATAGCAAATGTGGAATCATTAAAAAATGGAAGTGATGGTCTAAGAAGTGGAAGTTTCTTGTTCTTGTGGCTTGAGGTTGAGAGAGAAGGGTCCTCATATTCAAGTATTGCAGCAGTTGTAGAGTTATCAAAAGCAGCTGGACCAGTAGCATAAGGCCTTGCTGCCATTAAAAAGGTAGCATTTGGAGCATTGGGTTTAGCCTTAAGCAAGACATTTGTGGTTTGTCCCGGAGTTATCAGTACAATTTGCGTTTTGAAGGGTTTCACATAAACTGCATCCGTTTCAACAATTGTGAGAGTGTGATTTGCGACGCTAAAGAAGAGCTCATCGTTGAGTGCAGCGTTGACTAAACGGAGAAGATAGGTTTTTCCAGGCTTCACTTTAAGCTTAAATGTGTCTGCAAAGGAATTAATTGGTTTAGTAACGTTAACTATTATTTTGATTAAATTTTAGTTTCAAATTTGTTAGTTTGAATTATACCTTTTGTGGAGCAGTTATATAGAGATCCAGGAAGACCGTTAATAGTGAAGGCATCAGAGATGTTTGGAGCTCCTCCAGATTGTGTAGCTTGGTTTATAATGGTTTCTGTGTCTGCTTTCCACCATTCTCCTGCACATTATTTGGATATAAAAGGTTTAATTTACCATTTGTTTACTAATAAAAAAAAGAATGACGAAGAATAATAAGTAATTAGATACAATACCAAACAGGATGGGGACTTCTTTGTGAGGTTGGGGAAATGGATAGGAAGAATGTTTCTTAGGAAGGATAACAATAGGACCATAAAGAGTGACTCTAAGCCATGAGATATGAGCATGCCAAAATAATGTTCCTCTTTGCCCAATTACTTTGAATTTGTAAACATAACTCTGTCCACTCTGAATAGGACATTGTGTAATGTAGGCAGGTCCATCTGCCCATCCACTTTTTAATTGCCTTACTCCATGCCTGTTTATAATTACAATATTTTAATTACAACTAAGTTGAGTAAATATTAATAAAAATGAAAATAGTAGAAATTGCATACCAATGGATGGTGACATTGTATTGGACATGGTTAACGACCTTAATAATGAGTTTATCACCTTCCCTTGCTATGATCCTGGGTCCAGGAAACTTCCCATTCACCGTCACAATACTCTTTGTTTGGCACAATCTTGTTACTTTTTTCATCACAATCTGCAAATTAAAAGAAATAGAAAAAAGACTTGGGAAATGTAGTATCTAATGCAGAGATCGAGCAATACAAGACAAATAATAAAAAACTGACATTGAACTTGTAATGCCTAGTAATGGCAGCGTGCTTTGCATAAAGCAATTCAGGAAACAACCAAAAAGCAGAGATTGCAATCACAAAAGCCCTTATCATCGAACCCATTGCTTTAAAAGCTTTTGTTTAAATCCTACAATTATTTTGCAAGTGATCGATAGATCGAGTTGATTTTGATGCAGAGAAGGAACATGAAGCAATGCTTATATAGTGAGTTCGTATTTGTTAATAAGTTGTTTTCTTTAGCACCAAATAGGAATTTTGGTCCGACTGAAAGCTGCTCAACTATTACTTTAGAGTGATATTGAAGCTTAATTAGATTGCATTAGCTTCAAAATTGATATTAACTCTTAACGGCTTTTGTTATGCTGCCCAAAATGCCAATGGAGAATTGGTATTAACGACGTGTGATATTTACTCTCCTACCTGGAGTTGTATTCTTTGCATTTGAAGCTAACAGCAGTTATATTTGTAGCTGGTCGCTCTTCATACTTGTGTAAATAGTCAACACAAATATGTTGTTTGCCTATCAGTATGAAGATATTTGGTTTTTTGTAATCTATTAATATATGTTTAAAAAGCATAAATCCGTAAGCAAAGTTTACATTTAAGTAGTTTTGCTATTTTACTCGAAAAGTTTTTTAAATATAGCAAATGCTGAGAACAATATTTGGAAAACAACAAAAAAAAAAGTATAAAAATTAATATATCTTCGTCATTTATTATTAGATATCTGAAATTGTTTATTTGAATTTTAAAGAGTGATAATTTATTTATAAAAAATAAGATACTTTAAATTAAAAAAATTATTCAATTAGATATATGTGGATATTTATATAAAAAGATTAAATCTAAAAACATAAAGGATAAAATAAATATTTTAATTCATTTGTATATCTTTTGTATATTATTTTTTGTACATTTAATCTTGATAATATTTTTGAGGATAAAATACAAAAAGAACTGCACAATATAAATATATAAAATATTGATTGTAATAGTGAGCCACTGTTATCTTTCTAAGTGAAAAATGAAAAATACATTTTTTTAATTAATATAATTCATTATTATTTTCAAGAAAATTTGTTTTATTGAAGGATAGTGTGATAGGGTTTCATGATAATGAAAATTCAGGTTTAATTCTTTTTCTCATCATATTTTACTTAAGTCTCCATGGAGACTACTTATCCTTTTATTCTTTTTATTTATTTATTTTATTTTTACATATTTTATCGTCGTATTAGTCAGTTCTAAAATGAATGTTTCTCTTGATTTTATCCTAAAAAAAAAATAGGTATTTTTTATTTTTTTAATACGCTTTTTTATGGATAAATATATTTTTAATCAAGAAAAATAGCATCAGATGCTTTCGTTATTTGCATTGGTATGGTATCAATATCAATATCAATATCAATATCATCATATGTTTTCGTTATCATCGAATCCATTGCTTCAAAAGCTTTTGTTTAAATCCTACAATTATTTTGCAAGTGATCAATAGATCGAGTTGATTTTGATGCAGAGAAGGAACATGAAGCAATGAAGAAGCGGGAATCTGTTAATTAGTTGTTTTCTTTAATTAGCTAACAGATAGAAAATTTGGTCTGACAGGAAGCTGGTCAAGTATTACTTTAGAGTGATATCTAAGATTGGAATTATGTTTTGTCTTAGTCCTCTTAACGGTCTATCTTCGAGTTCCCAAAATGCCATCAATGCATTTTGCCACCGAAGCCAATTTAAAAATATACAGAGAAGATTCCAAATTAATTAAACTATTTTTTTATTAATCAGGTATTCGAACCCCATTGGGTCAACTAAATCCGGATTCGGCGTATCGTTTCAGGTTAAAGTTTCTTATCCTTTCTCATGAGAGGTATCAGGAGTCGATCCTGAAATATCTCATTCCTAACTTGATCTGCATTACCACTAAGCCACCACCCATGGATCCAAATTAATTAAACTATAATTCTAGGTTAGTTTCATTATTTTTATAGCGGTAAAAGGGGAGTTAGGGTATGAACTCAAGATGTTCTAGTTAGGGACGGTTAATTGGTACATAAATAAAAAAAAATTAATCAGTTCATTAAAATTAATTTTTTAAAATCATTAACTATTAATCAGTTCATCACATTTAGGATTGTTCATCGATTTTTTCGGTTTGATTAACTAATATTTTTAAAATTTATAATAAAAAATTATAAAAAAATTAGGCAAAATTCAACCGAATTTCAAATGTGTAAAATAATTTAAAATAAAAATCACAAAATAAATATAATTTACCAGTCAAAATTTATATTTAATAAATTAATAGCTAATATTATAAAATAGATTTGATATTTGTTGAAAATTAATATGGTTGATTATAAGTCAAATAAAATTTTTGATAATATAAAATGTTAAAACATAAATTCTAAAATATAAGAAAATGTAATTAAATGCTATTATCTATGAAAAAATAACATATATAAAAGTTAATCGATTATTACATATAAATATTACTGTATAATTAAAGAGAATGATATAATATATAAATTTAGTTTAAAGTAATATATAAATTTTATAGGAAAATATAAAAAAAATTAAGATATAAAAATAAAATATATTTTAAATATATTTTAAATCATTATTTTATGTAAATTCTAGAGAAAAATAGAAAAAAAGGAGTTTTTAAAGTAGAAAAATTATATATATATATATATATATGTTAATTATATACTAATGGTTGATCGGTATCAAAAAATTAAAATCGTAACCAAAAATCGAAAATGTAAAAATTAAAAATCATAACTGAATCAATCGGATTGATTAACTAAAAAAATTAATTCGATTTCATATCGATTTTGCAGTTAATCATATTTTCGAATTTTTTTTTCACCCCTAGTTCTGTGCCGCTGAGATGTCTGTTAAGTTTTATTACTCACTTGCCAAAGCAACCACTGGCTCTTGGAAGGCAGAGAATTTCTTTCTTTTTTTTTTAATTTTATTTTGGCAGTTCTACATTTTACAAATAATAAGTTCGTTCTTTCTATTTAGAATTATGCAATTGCAGGGTTAATTAACATTAATGTGGTATTTCTATAAAACAAATAAATAAAAAAGAATGTGTTATGAATAGTCCCTGATTATATTGGCAATTGGGGTAGCATTTCAATTCTCTAGAGTACTTGATATTGAAGGCTAAGAGAGTGTGGTTTTGTTAGTTGTCGGTTGTTAGTTCTTGTACAGTCCCTTAACAGCTTTTGATGTTACAACTAGCTACCTATAGCTCCCAATTTAATTTTCACTCGCATATAAACGAGTTATTTTTCATAAGTTAAATTAGTTGGCCTTTTGCTCTCCACAAATACTTTGGTTGGTGTTTACATGTATCAGTTTTGGCTCAAATTTTAAAATAAGATATATTATCATTTAATTTGATCTCAACCCCAACACCCATGTTCTTAAAACATCTCACTATTTCACCAATCTCTTGCACAGTTACACTTCTCATCAGTAAACCAATAATTTCCTAGTTGGAAATCAACTCAACAAATATCACCTGTATTTTTTTTATTTTTTTATAACGATTTAGTATCTAAAATTCTTTATATCATTTAAACATTTTATTATGACAATCATTATGATCATTTTATATTTACTTAAATAAATATTTATATTTGTCAGCCAATAAAATTTTTTTCGTCATTAATAAATAAAATAATATGACCAACTCATATAAACCATTCAATCTATATATAACTATGACAGGCAATGAAACATTATATATAAACCGTTTCCACTTTTAGTGAAAGTTTTTTAGTTTCTAGATTAATTGCTTCGCAATGGTCGAAAAATTCAACCGATTTCATCTAACTCTGAGTCCTTTAGGGAACGGATCTAGCATTTTGAAATATTCTGATTTCATTATGGTCGATCAACCTTTGAAATATATCATTGGACATCATGATATATATTTATGAAGTTATCATCCAATAAAATATTAAAAAGTGGTTTCGTAATGACCCAAATACCAGGCTAGTAGGAAATAGTACTTTTCGATAGTAAATAGTGACACCGGAGTGAATAGTACTTCTCTGAGTTAAAAAATATTTTATTTGACCATTAGAAATAGCAAGTTAGGTGGAGTCCAAAGATATAATTTGGACTGAAAATGAGATCAAATGAACCATTAAAAGTCAAAAATAAAGAAAAAGTCACGGTTCTAGTTAAAATGATGATTGTGTTAACTGAAAGCTTATCTAGGACTTTAAAAATAACAAATGATATTTAAAAATTACCATATTTTTCAGATCTACATTAAATATGATGTAGAGTCATATGGTAATAAAATATTTAATGTTACGGTAACTTTGAAAATTGAAATATCAGACTGGTAAAAACGAACCAGACCGAAAAATAGTCTTCGAATGACTCAAAAATATTCATGGAGTCTAATGAATATATTTTAAGAATTTTAGAAGTATTTTTAAGGATATTTGACTTCTAGAAGTAAGAGAAAAATAATTATTTCAGTTTAAATAGTAACCAGTCAACTATAATTTGACCAGGGCTTTAAAAATAGCAAATGATCTTCAAAAATTGCAGAAATTTCCATCTAAGCCTTTTATGAGATGAAAAATCATTTGGTGGAAAAATATTAATTTTTCGGTAACATCAAAAATTTATTAATCGGACTGGTTGAACTGAACCGAACTGAAAACGGACTCCGATTGAGCCAAAATTTTTCATGGAGTGTAAATATATTATTTTAAGAATTATGAAATTGATTTTGAGTGAAATTGAGTTTTGAAAGTGAGAGAAATAATTTATAGAGGCTTATTGGGCTTAAAAAGGGCATTGGGCTTGAGTTAGGTCCAACCAACTTGGTTGGACCAAGACCAGCCCAATTATCCAATATTTATAGCCTAAAAATCTCCAGATTTTCAGAGCTTTCACCTGGATTCACGATCACTCTTCCTTCTTCTCTTGGCCGAATGGCTTTCCCCTAGTTTTCTCTTGATTTTCTCCTTTCTTTGCTAATTTTCCACCAAATCAAGCCCTCTCAAGTCAATTCCAGCCTCTTAACTAGCTTTTGGAGGCCTCAAGAAGCCAAATAAACTGCTGGAAGTGCAAGAAAGAGAGAGAGAAAGTTGGTGTCCTAAAAGTGAGGTATGTAGGAATGGAAGTTTTAATTTTATTTAAGAGTTTGTATAGATAGATTTAAGGTTGTAGAGTAATATTTTGTAGTTATATTGAGCAAAGAAATCAAGAAAATGATGGATTCTTGCCTTGAAATTTCAGCCATAATAGGAAAATATTGAAGAAATTAAAGCTTTTAAAGGGGAAAATGGAGGAAGTAAGGACCAAGGTGTGAAAGACATAAATTTGAGGTTAGTGGATACATTATCCCTCAATTTTCATAATTTTTACATGAAAATTTGTTTATGTATATGTGTGATTATGTGAAATTATGCATGATAGATTGAATTAAAATGATATATGTGAAATTGGAGGCCTAAATTGATGAATAAAATATTTATTTGGAAGAAATGAATTTGGAATGCTCAAGTTGTGAGTTGGCCGAATTTTATGTGTGCGGGTGTGTGTGTTTATTTTCGTTAATTTGTGATGAAAATGTTATAAATTGGAGGAAGGAATAATTTTAATGCTAAATTAATTTAATGAGAATTTTTGGAATGTAATAGAATATTTTTAAGTTAAATTTTATATTATGTATAGTAAAAATATTGAGTTTTAATGAGAAAAATTGAATTTATGGCATAAACAATCTAAAGATAATCCAATTAAATAATTAGAATAAAAAGGAATGGAAAATAAATTAATAAAAAATGACTTAAATGAAAAGAATTATAAGTTTAGGGGCAAAAGTGAAATATTGCCAAATATTGAATAACAAATGAGTTTAAATGAATTAAGATTAAATTGAAAAAGAAAATGATAATTGAAATAAGAATTTAAGCATGAAAATAAGTTTAGAGACTAAATTGGAATTTTATCAATAAATAAGAACTTAGTAGTGAAACATGAATAATTGATGACAATTTTATAAATAAAATAAAATAAAGGATATATTTGAAATTTATGAGAAATTGAAGGACTAAACAGTAAATTAGAAATTTTAAGGACTAAATAGTAATTTAGCAAGTTTAGGGATTAAATGATAATTTTACAAGTAAATATTGAATTAATGATAATTAGATAAATAATGATATATTGGTAAATAAATTGATAGAAAAAGGGCGTAATCGTAATTTAATAAAAATTGTAAGACTAAATGATAATTTAGTTAATTTAAGAATTAATATGTAAAATAATTAGTAATAAGCAAAATGAAAATAATTATTGAGAATAAATAAGTTTAATAATTAAATATATGTATAAAATTATGCGTATATGTATAAGTGTATGTACGTATATGTATATAGATGTAGGTAGACAAATATGTACGTATATAATTATAAATGTAAGTAAATATGTATACATATATGAATGTATGAGCAAGTAGGTAATAAATATGACAATAATAAACTAAATATGTACGTACAGAATATACATGATTATTTTAATAAATTATATGTAAAGGACAAATATAAGAACCATAGTAATGTTAATTAAATACCTAAGGAAATGCAAATTTTCAAAGGTAAATAATATAAATTTGTACATGACATAAGTTATATGGAAGAAGACAAATTGGTATATATGGAATCGAAAAAGACTTGAATTGAAATAAATTTACATGTAATTAGTGTGATATTTAATTATGCATAGAGTGATTTGAGTAAGTTATAGTGATTAAATGAATTAAAGAAACTAATGAATGTAGTAAATAATGAATGGATTAAAAAGTGAATAATTAATAATAATAACATTAAAATTAGTATAGAAATAATGTGATAGATTTAGTAAAATGAGCATTTGGGATTATAAGTTTTATAATACAAGATAGTAAATTATAGATGAGAAGCATATAAACAAATAAAACTATAAATAATAATATTACATGAAAGATAGTATTAAATGAAATTAGTGGATAATGTAATATATGTTTACTAATGTGTGTATTATGTATGTATATGGTGAACTTTTAGTTATGGCCAAATGGAAGGTAAAAGGAAGACTATGAAATCTTTAGTTATTTTAATGTAATTAAGCTGTACAATGATAGTACAAGTGAGTATTGATGTCCATAAATTTTTATAGAATTTATGGAAATTAAACGAATATTGTTGGAATAAATTTTAGTTAGGTATTTATTTGAAGAATATGAAATTATGATGAACTACTGCATAATTTATTGATTAAATGGTAAATTATTGTGAAATAATTCACTAACTGTGTAAAGAAGATAGACTGCAAATGTAATATACTGTTACAGAAATGACAAGTATTGAAAAGTATTGTAAAGAATGAATAATTGAATAATAAAATGAAAAGTAAGTGAATATGTTCCCTTAGAAAGAGTCAGGCAGTAAAACCTAGTTCAGTATATAATTGGTTGGCCATAGAGATAACTTATATCGCGGTGCAAGTCATGGCGACTTGCTTTACTATGGTTGGATCGTTAATCTCCATAGTATATATCATACGTACTGTCATATGTTCATATGTTATATGAGGAATGATTCTTGAAGGCCATTTCTCATTCTGTTGTGGCTCTGTGAGATCCACGACCCGCATATTCGATCTGAGAGTTTTCTGCCGGGTCTGTACTAGGGGCATAATGATAAGAAAATGTTAAAAGTGTAAAAACAATTTAAAATTGAAATTAAGATGAAAAAGGACTAAAATGAAAGAGTTAAAAAGTTTAGGAATAAAAAGTTAATTTTTCTAAAAGATGAATTTAATAAGTAAAAGTGAGAAGGAAAGAATTAATAAGGGTAAAATGATAATTTAATCAACTAATTGTATAAAAAGTCAACTTTGTAAAATTAAAGGACTAAAATGAAATTTTACATGAAAAGTCAAAACAAGGATTAATTGGTAATTTATAAGCCAATTAATAGATTAAAATGAGAAAATAAGAGATTAAAGGGCATTTTGGTAATTAAAGGTATAAAAGGTTAAATTTGGAATAAATGAAAAGTTAAAGGACTAAACTGAAAAATTAAGTAAAGTTTTAAATTAAATTGAAAAACGGATTTTTAATAGTATATTATGCTTATTAAGACTTTTAAATGAATTTAAAATAAATGTTATGGTGTAGTGAAATACGTAAGTGAATATAAATGATATGTATATGTATGTATATGTACGAGGAATGTATGTAAATGAAATGTATGTATACGTGTATGTGTGTATGGGTATATAGAAATACGTAAGTGAATATGTACGATATGTATATGTATGCATATGATATGTTTATGTATACATGTATATGTATATGTATATGTATATGTATATGTATATGTATATGTATATATATGTATGCATGTATGATATGTATATGTACGCAGGTATTATATGTTATGTATACATGTACGGTATATATATGTATGTAAAGGATGTGGATGTATAAGTAGGTGAACGTATGTATATGCTATGTATGTATGCACATCGAATGAATGTACGTATGAGTAAATTCATGCAAGTGTGTATGTGTGTTTCTGTGATTTATTATGGAAAGTTTGGAATATGTATCCACCACTGAGTATTTCGATGTTCAGCGTGTAGTTTGTTGACTGCGCGCAGGTTATGAAGATGATGGGATTTCATTGGCTGGTATTGCAGGAGTAGTCAAGTCCAAGAAAATGAACAAGATAGGAATTAGTTTTGGCATATATATCTAGGTAAGGAAAAATATAGTTACTGTGCAAGTATATGTTTATAGTATAAGAAATTTATTTGTTAATTATTGAGACACAGATACGCGGGTAATGATTATATTTTAAGTATCTATGTACAAGTATGTTTATCGGTACTGTTAGAAAAAAAATTTCACTGTTTCATGTATTGTTTGACATCCGATTACTGCATATACTGTACGGCGGTATAAGGGTGTTACAGGTTCAATCTTGAGAGTGTAAGACTACAAGAAAAATGCTCTTTAAAAAATGAAAATCCAGTTGTTAAATGCTTATAACGACCGAAAAAATCCAGTCGTTAATAATATAGAAGATCGGATTGGATTCCGGTTGGTAAATATAAATTTTTAACGATAGGATTTTCCTTCCCTAATTGTGTTTTATTTTCAACGAAAGGAATTCAGGCCATTAAAAATTCCCTTTAGCGTGCAGATTTTCTCCTCGTTGATTGTGTTTCACTTTCAATAAATGGAAATCCGATCATAAAAACTAACTTTAACAATTGGAGTTTCTATTCGCTGATTGTTTTTCACTCTCAACGAAAAAAATCGGGTCATTAAAGATTTCTTTTAGTGATCGGATTTGCCCTTCATTAATTGTGTTTTATTTTCAATGAAGGGAAATTCCAATCGTGGAGACTCCTTTTAACTATCGTTTTTCCATCGCTAAAAGTAAATCCAATTATTAGTATAAATGATTTTATTTGAATATTACTTGCACACACCATTCACGCACCCATACATTGTTTGACATTCTATTTGTCACATACAAATTTATTTAGAAAAACCTCTTACTAATCCAGTATCTATCTATCTATATAGAATTTTCAAAAAAATGCATAATGAATCTCAAATCTTCGTTGTCCACTGTTTTGAAGACCTGTAGAATTTAAAACATAAATTTATAATTAATATTCATGCACAAAGATAGTAAATCAAATGGTGAAATAATTTAATATTTTTAATTTGAAATATCATTTACCTTATATAAATATCCAAAATCTCCAACAAATGTAATTATGTATGCACTTCAAAATATCATAAAATCCAACAAGTGTAATTGTATATACACTTCAAAATATCCAAAATCCAATAAGTATAATTGTATATACACTTCAAACTATTCAAAAAATGGTAAGGGAAGTAAAAAATAATAATAAGTTTAATAATATAATAATAACACACGATCATATTAGTATTCTATGCTTGTTTTGCCTTATTACAAATCAAACAAGATGACTACAATTTATGTAGAAAGACATTGCAAAAAATACATGTAAAATACAATCACAATCATGAAACGAGAAATTATTATGACTTGACAGAACTATAGGTTGCCATATAGTTTAAAATATATTATAGAAATTTTTGTCTACTTCATTTTGTTTAGGATTCACTTGAAGATGGTGAAGTAAGATGCACATTAGATTGTTGACCGAAAATTGCACCTTCGAGTCGTGACAATTTACTATCGTAAGCATCGATTTTTCTTTTTGATTCTAGATTTTCTTCTTCAAATTTTTTTAGCTTACATGACAATGCCTCTTTCGACGAATTAGGCCCTTTCAAATGTGTTGCACTTACACCACCCCTAAATCTAGCAATATGACCTTTTCATTGAGGTCAAAAGACTTTTTTCGCTACCTATATATTAGAAAGAGAAGGTTTTGATTCTACTAATTCTTGAATTTGAGTCTATAATACAACGGTAATTTAAAATGTATCAACATATTGAATAAAGAGCAGCATAATGAAAATTAAATCAACTATACACATATATCTCTCATTGGTGGTAGTTTCAATAAGTTTATTGTACTTTTATGAGTCTAAAAGAACATAGTAGCCAAATTTGGTAGATCACCATGTTTGCCTCCCTTCAAAACAAGTATAAATATCTCAAATGAGGCTTTTTTTAATTAATTAATAATAAATTCCCCAGTAATGTTTAAAAAGGATAAATCTATTGATACATAATTTCTCTAAAAGGCTTACTACCTATGTGATGAGGCATATTCAACTTGGACCAATTAATGGAGTTTCTTTTGCTTGTTGCCTACATTAACAACTTGATATATAAATCTATGATTTGGCAAGCAAAATAAGAAAATTTCTAAAATATAAAAACTCATGTCATACCTAGATTTTTTCATTAAAAAAAAAAATTCTTTGACCATACATTCCTAATCATTCTTGTCCACCCCTTCTAGCACATTTTTCATAGCCTCGTGGAGTGGCTTAGACTTCACATAGTTGAAATTCATCTATCTTCTCCGTTTGTTTCATAATCCTCTCATATGTTTGTCAACATGCTCACGAAATTCAATTATATCATCACTCTCAAATTTATCCTCAATTCATTATTATCAATAACAAAAAATATTACTTGAAGCTACAATATAATTGGCATAAGCAAAGCTTGAAATAAAAGTTTAAAAAGCATAATGCTATTAAATGTGTTTTATCTTTTGTTTTGGAATTTCTCTCTACAAATGTTTTCAAGGGCACATATTACGATCACAAACTATTATACCCAAGTCCCTTGAAAAATCTTCATAATGCTCTTCAACAACTCTATTATAAAATTTTTTTTTGTGCACACAAACCTGAGATGCAAGGCAGATTTAAGTGGCTTATCGATACTCTAAGTTCATGAAGTTTGCTTATTCTTGTCCATGGAGGAGAAAAAAGTAGTTGTAAAATGCATAATTTAGTTTTCTTTTTTATGCTATACTTATCTATTTTACAACAGTATGGAGAAAATCTTGCCAAAAGTTCAAAAAAGTATTATGCTATCCACATGTTGTTTAATGCTTGTTTGAATAGAATTTGAGATAGTTGAACCTAAAAATCCATATGAAACTTCACCATTTAGAGCTATAATTTCTTGAGACCAAAACTATTCAATAAGGTTCTATTTTTCTTTTTTTCTTCTATAAAGTAACTTCAAAAAGTTAGCCCCTCTTGGATTGGCTATATTAGTTGAATTAAAGATCTTATAGGGTGTTTCCAATGATATATTCTCTCTATTTTCTCCAGTCTTGAGTCTTGAAACTTCTTTACACTTGTTCCTTTCTCGAACCTTTTTCTTGTCCACCCCTTTAGTAGATATCACTACTAAAAAACTTCTGATTACCGTCGTTAATTATCTATTTTCCGTCACTAATTTAAATTAGCGACGCTGTGACGAAAAGTTGCTAAAAGGCTAGTCGCGAATATATTAGCAACAAAATTCAAATTCAGTAGCTAATTTAGCGACGAAATATTTCGTTGCTAATTTTTTTTTCATCGCTAATTTATATTCCTAATTAGTTGCCGAATTATAATAATAATATTTAGCGACTGCATATTTCGTCGCTAACTAGAAATTTACTGCAAAGGTTAGCGATGAAATATTTGTCGCTAATATGGTCGCTAATTATTTCTTAAATTCTAACGTTTTGTGCAGTAACGACAATTGCTGTCGCGAATCCGTCGCTAAATTATTGTATAATTTAATTTTTTCTTTTATTGTATTTTTAAATTTCCATCCTATGCACTATAAATAATCTTATATTATAAAATTCATATATAATAGATACAAATATAAATAATAACCTTATATTTTCATATATATATAATTTGTAATGAATTCATTACAAATATAGAGTCAACATAAAAAAAACAAAAGGCATTGAAAATGGTTTTATCCCCCGAGTTAATAGACATTCCTCATTCACATCATTCTTCAACTTGAGGGATATGAATAACATATATCTAGCTGCTCCCGAAGCAAACATGTGATTTAGGTATCCAGTCCTTGCCAAGAAAATTAGTCTCGCCATTTCACTTGGGTAGAATACTTTGAGAATTGCAAAGTTGAGTTAGTGAACTCTAAGGTTTCTGCAATGTAGATGAAAAAGCCATTGCTGGAAGGGTTGGAGTATTTGCAACACCTGTAAAGCACACCAACATTGAATGAAGAAGTAAAAGAAAAGGGAACTGTCGGGGAGGCAGCTTCTCAACAGTCAAAATAAGAAAACACAAAATCGCAGTAACATAGAGAAGATAGGTTGTCCATTAAGTAGTTGAAAAAAGAACAGACATAAATTGAGTTTCTTGTACATCAAATCATTTTATTGAAAATCAGAATTCAAAATTTAATTTGGATAAGTTAATGCTAGAGAAGTTAAATAAAAACTACCAGAACTTCATGCTGCACATTGTGGTCAAGGTCCGGAACAGCACAGACATGCTTAATTATCTCCAATGCAGGATCCAATTTACAAATATTATCCTCAAATTGTGGGGAACCGGATGATTTTTGTTGATAAGTCTCGGACCTGTTTTTCCCCTTCATATGAAGAAGGATATCACGAACAATCCCTAAAAGTTTGTTTGTAAAGTAAGTGCTGATCTACAAGTGCCCATATCAAATAATTTAATTTAGAACTATAGTCAAGAAGGAATTAACAAGTCATATCATGAGTTGACAATATATTGTCACTAATACCTTCTCTTTAATATATTTAACCATGAGGGATTCATATGCTTCAGCAGCTACAATGGTGATTGATGGAGTACATGAGCTGATATCTTGCGAGCATGCTCTATTTTCACCTTCCTTTTGTGCATATTCCTAGGGTAGAAACATAAATTTTGAGACAATTAATACAAAATGATCCTGCAAAATGCCAATAAATTTAGCAAACAGGTTAGAGAATGCAAGAAATAAAGTATTGATCAAATCAGAGAAAAAGTAAAATCCATAGACCGCAAAATTTGTAGGAACTTTTCTATAAGCTCCAGGGTATGTAAGAATTGGTTGATAGACATATTTTTAAATATGAATTAGAAAAATTCACCAAAAGAAACAACACATGTGCTGGATGTTAAAAAGAAACAAGAAAAGGCAGCCATTACAAATTAGAGTTAATTTCTTTATTATAGCCAGAAAGAAGAATAAACGTAAAGAATTTCATGATATCAATAGTTTAGAAGTTGCTTTCCATTTAGAAACCAACCTCATTAGCAAAACATGTAGATTTTTTCACTAAAGCCTCCTAGATCAGGAACACCATCATCAGATATCCAAAGTAGTTGCGAGAGCCACTATCGTAAGCTAAGATGGAAAACAAATTAAACACAAAAGAGAAAAGCTCTTTAAGAAGAAATGGTCACAGTTGCGACATACTTCATTGGTTTTTTACTAATAAAAAATTAAGGAAAAGGAATCTTCACCAATAAACCTTGATTATATTATTCCACTCAAGTACCTGTTTTTGATCATGCAATGCTCTTGAGATGAAAACATCTGCTGTAAATATAAGCCAGTTAAGTTCAAAATTTCCCAATGGTACCTGTCCCAGTAAATTTGAAGTTCACATTTACATAAACAAAAATGAATCCTCTAACACAGCAGCCAGGAAAATAAATAAGCCAACGAGTTACATATGCATATCTTGATAGCAAAATTCTTTCATTCAACCACTGAGATGAAGCAGTAGAACATTGCATTCCAATTTTTGCAGCTGCTTGGTGCCAACCAAGGACCTATATAATAGAGAGCATGAGAATGAAGCTCTTGCATCAACAAATTAAGTTGCAGTTTTGTTCCCTATTATGATTTATTTCCCTGTTTATATGATTTTGTAATTATGTAGTCATTTCATATTGATTATAGGCTAGCAGTATGTTTCCTAATTACTCAATAGGTTTCTGTGTTAAAGCCCTTGTATATTGATTGCTTATACACAAGTGAGATAATAAGAAAAACTCCTTTTCTCAAAATCCTCAAGTTTGAAGATCGGTAATTTTCATTTGGCATAGATTGGACTAGAAGTTAATGTTATCACATTGCAAATTTCTTTCTTCAGTAAATCTTCTTTATATAATAGGAAAAGAAAAATCTATTAGGAATTTGGCATATGCATAAAGAGATTTCTGCACGTGAAGTAGCCATTAATTTGTAATTTTATTACCTGATACCAACTGTCACGAGCATTGGAAAGTATGTTCACGCAAGGGAAATTATCAAGAGCTGGTATGCATGCCTTCATCAAGCGAACACTAGGGCATTCGATTACACCAATAGTATCCATTATGTTTATCTTTGTCAATTAATGAAAACACTTTATGCAATTAAGATTTGTCTTATGAAAATGAATAAACAATAAACAATTTAATTTCATCAAATTAGATGATTGGGATATTGTGCAATGGAAAAGTCACCGCTACGTAAATCATTAAAGCTGAAGCATACAAATAATATAACCTCGCCATCCTTTTCAGTTTACAAGAAGAGAGAACAACTCAAGAACATAATCCATTAAGTTTTACTATATTGACAAATTTTTATAAGAAAAGAACAAAGCATGGAGGATAAGTTTTTCTTAAATCACAAAAGAAAAAAGAGAGAAAAAGAAGAAGAAGACTGCAGCAAATTCTAATGAAGCGAAATGACACTTAAACAGAAGAAGCCCTAAAAACCATTTTTGTTTCCTACAATATATTAATTAAAAATATGTTTTATTGCAAACTCATGTATTTCTTTCCATCACAATACTCCAAGGAATTGCAAAAAGCACTTTTGCAGAACTTTAGCATCTTCTCTGCCAATAAATTCTCTCCAATTCAAACAAACAAAAGTATAAAAACTGGACAACTCTCTTCAAAGACTGTAAACCATTTATCATGAAAAACTGTGGATGAGCCCTCTCGAAAAAACATGTTGAGTAGTTATTAAAGAACCCTCTAAAGGTCTTGCAGAATGGTAACACAACTATCTTAAAGAAAGACATCCATGATGACTTACAGAAAAGAAATTTTGTGCAATTTTTTAGAATATTATACCCCTCTATGAAGTAATATTTCCATAAACGGAATCAAGATGATGCATAACCTGATTTCACTTATTGTTCCTTGTAAAACCCTTTCAGCATCCTTGACATGGGCAACATATTCCTCCTGAAATTAACATGTTAGGACAAAACAAGGTAGTAATCATAGCAGTAAAAGAGAGGTAGCTGAAAAGAATACCTTAAAAACAATACCATTTTGGGAAGAGGTGGTTCAATAGATAATGCACGGCAAGCATCACAGAATTGTCTTTCAAGAAAAGATGGTGACAAGTCCTTATTTTGGTAAGGATTGAGTACCACAACAGATATGGTTGTCAATAAAGGCAAATATAAAACATATGCAACATGTCCTTCAGAGATGCTGTAAGCAATGATAAAATCAGTAATATCAGAACTGATACTTTGATTCAATGTAAGGACAATAAAAGGAGGGAAAGAGTTTGATGTTAAGCAATCCTCTGCTTAGTTCAAAATATTAACATTTATAATATCCTTAAATATATTAGGAAGTACCTATGATACAGATAAAAGAAGGAGATTGATTGGTCTAAATATTTGAGATGTAAAATTCAAAGTATAATTGCCACATCAAAGAGCATATGAACAATAAATAAGGGCACCATGGAATTGGATGCATGTTTCGCCACTCTTAATGCCTCTTAATGAAAATTTCCAGCTGGACTAACTTATTGCATTTTATACAAAGAGTCACCTGACCTCCAAAGTACTTGGTGCATGATTTAAAAGTATGAAGGTAAGAGTAATTCTAAAATCAAGTAAAATTGCTGACCTCAACTTCTGGATCTGCCAGGAGCTGCGATCTTTTTGCTTTCTTTTCTAAATTTATCTTCATCTATGATAACCTATGAAGAAATGGCAGTCAAAAAATTAAGTACCATGTAAATAAAATAGCACAAGTGATTATATAACGAAAAGAAGTGTACCAGTTGAGATACCTCAACTAGGTCATAATTATGTTTTCCATGAAGAAGAGTTTTGTTCACATGCCTTCCAGGAAACTTTTTTGTTATAGGCATTTTAGAGTTTAAATAAAAAACTCTTGGAACTGTTATAGGAATCTTAAGCATTAATCCTTCAATAACAACCCAAGAAAAAAATTGACCACCATGTGAACTTGGAAGCAACTGTATTATCTGTACCACAAAAGATGTGATTAAGCAGCAACACAAGAAATCATTGCAGCCATTTCTCTTAACCATAAAAAGTTCAGTACCTGCTAGTGGTATTGTGTTAAAGCTATTTCATGCATTGTAAAGTATGAGCCAACACCACTTTGACCCAGAGCTTTCTTGTGATTTTTTAGACTGTCAAATGGCTCAAGCCCGCCGGTGGTGGTGGCATCACCATCCGCTGCCATGGATCACCGAAATGGAGGAGAGAGAAAGAAAACTCTAATTTGGCGATGTGGGAAGCAAGAACGACCTGGCGCCACACTTGGGGAAGTAGACCGACGATAGGGAGTTAACGGCAGTGGTAAGGAGAGCGGCGGTGATCGGCGTCATTGATCGGCAGTGTCCCTGCGCCTTTCCCTTCCTGCCAATCCCGATCCCGATCCCGATCTCCTCTCCCTACTCTCTTCTTCCCTTTTTTTATTTTTTTGCCTTCTTTTCTTTTTGTTTTGTTGGTTTACGAATTTGTGGCCATGTTTGTTTGTTTTGTCTTTTCTTTCTTTTTTTTCTTTAGTAATTTGTGGCGACGAGATTTTTTTCTTCCCTAGACCTTTTCTTTCTTTTGTTTTTTGTTTTTGTTTTGTTTTTTTCACTATTATTATTATTGAATATATTTAATTTATGTTAATTTATAATTTATTATAAATAGTATTTTAATTTAAAACCACTAATTCCAAGTCTAAAATTAATTGCTTAGTCATCCTATATTCTCGATAATATTATACCCCTGCTCACCTAAATCAAAATATTAATCACAAGCTAGAAAATATTTCGATCGATCCAGATTCGGGACGTTACAAGATTAACCAAAAATTGATGTGGCACTTAGCACTCGTTAAAAGTGGAGAAAGTCTCAAGTTCAATTCATTCTAATGACATTTATAGTTATAATAGACATTATACTTCTCTTGTAAATATATATATATATGTGTGTGTGTGTGTGTGTGTGTACACACACACACACACACACACACGCATGTATATAAACGGGGAAAAGGTTCCACTAAAAAAACAGCAAAAAAAGATCAATAGGACAACATATCTTGCTCCCATCCCTGAAAAGGTTTTGGTGCAGGCATTAAATATGGATTATTGATCACACATGATTCTAGCTAGCAGATCTCGATTATGAAGGTGAAATAACCTGCGCTGTAAGAGGTAGGAGGATCCTTCCTTGAGCTCTTTCAAGATCCGCTTCGATGCCATCCCCAAGAAAACAAAAGATAAAATTCCTACACAATTCTCACAAACCCTACATCCTTTTCAGATATTGATATTGAAGGCAAAATTAGCTTAAAAAATAGCAGTTGGACAGAGAAAGAAAAGAAAAGATATTGATACCTGAGAGAGATCCTCCTGGTTATTATTAGAATCTAACAATCGAGAACATGTAGAGAGAGAGAGAGAGAGAGAGAGAGAGAGAGAGTGCTTTACATTAAAGAGGAATTCGAGTTTTTATATCATAAGGAGTGTGTATTTCTCTGCTCTTGCTCCTCATCGATTCTTCTATTGTGGTGTGTGAACCCCATTTCTTGATTCCTATTTGCTTCATAAATCGCAATTATACATATTTTTCATTTTATAATTTTCAATTTTCAAAATATTTTTATTTTTTCCTTTTCGAATGAAGTGCTCTAAATTAGATGAATATATATATATTTATTTTTTGACAAATCTACCCTCCAAATTTAATATTTTCTTCTTTTCGAATGAACTCTAAATATTTTCTTCTTTTACAATTAAATAATAAATTAAGCTTAAAATCATATACGTATTAAATTGAAACGATGGAGAGAGGTGAGGGGAGAGAAAATGTTATTTTCATATATAGGGTAAATTTCTGAAATTACTAAAATACCCCTACCAAATTTCATCATTTTATCCTTGTATTCAAGGATAATTTTGTAAATATATATAGCTAAAATTTTTAATAATTTAAAATTTGCTCAAAATTTTAACAAAATAAAAATAAATTATAAATTTTTCATAATCATTTTAAATGAAATAATAAATTTTATATTATTATTATTATATACATATTTATATTTATTATTTTTCATAATATCAGTATATAATAATTATAACAATTACTTTATTATTATTACTAAAAATGTAAATTTTTTAAATAAATAAGTTGATATTTGGGGATAATTGATAAATAAATCAATATAATTCATAATAATTTAATATTTTATTTAAATTTTATAAATAAAAATAAATTACAAATTTTATTATTATTATTTTAAATGAAATAATAAATTTTATATTACTATTTTATAAATATTTATTTTTATTAATCATGAGCACGCAAATATATAATAACCATAATAATTAGTTTATTATTATAATTATTAAAAATGTAAATTTTCTAAATAAATAACTTTAAATTTTGATATAATTGATAAAAAATTATTATCAACTAATAAAATAATTTATAATATTCATTTACAAAATAAAATATTGCTTTCATATGGTCTATATTAAAATTACTTGAAACTATACACAAATCATGTGAGTGAAATTTAAAAAAAAATTATTTTTTAATTTATTTACGACGGATTAGCGACTAATCATTTTCGTCGCTAGTCGCTAATTGTTTTAATGTAACAAATTATTAGCGATAGATAAAATGTCTGTCGCTAAACGGTCGCAAAAAATGGCGCTTTAATTTCCCTCCAAAATTAGCTACTAAAATGTTCGTCGCTAAATTTTTTGGAACTAATTTCATGAATAAAAAATTATAAAATTTAGCGACAGATGTATTTGTCGCAAAATCCGTCGCAAAACATTGCGCGTGTACTTCCTGCCAATAATTGGCGACTGTTTGCTCATTCGTCGCTAATTCATTGCAAAAATATAGAAAATATCCTCCTCGCGACGGATTTGTAAAATAGTCGCGAATCCGTCACAAAATTTGCGACGAAAATGATGCCGTCACTAATTTTAGTTGCTAATTGGCAGTTTTTTTTTTGTAGTGTATTCATATTTAATTAAGTCAAATATACAAACTCATGATGAATTAATGATAAAACTAAATTAAATTTGATTTACTAAAATACTTATTTCAATGTCTTACATCTCTTCATCCACTTGAGAAAAGGATTGTCATCTTCAATCGCCTTGAATCAGAAGGTACAAGTGGTGGCTCATCTTAATTAGAAGTTATTGTTTTTTAAATTTTTACTTGTTACAGTTGAAATTTATTGTTCAATGGCTCTTGAAGAGGTGAAAAATCTTAAACTTTATCCCTATCCCCTACCTAAAGCCCCTGATGGAATGAATGTTTGCTTACCCACTTTTGATTCGGTTTCCATTTTAGTCTTTTGAAACTTTGATGGATTTATATTAAACCTAATAAAAAGAAAAAAATACAATATAAACATCTCATCCATTTTAACACATCATCGCAGTTCAAGTTCAATTAGTATACATACACACACAATCATATAAAGTTCAATTAGTTGCAATATACACACACAATTATTATTATGAGAAGAAAAATCCAACCTTGATCAATAATTTTCCTTTTCTTTTATGTTGAATTATCAAACTCCTCCAAATATTATTCCATTTTTAATACAATATCAAATGAATCACGAGGTATAACCATTCGTACAACATGCCAACCTTTATTCGTCTGGTCATTGATATAAAAAACTTATAATGCTTAATTGACCAACATAGAAGGCTTATTTATTTTCAAAATTTGTTGACGGTTACAATGTCATATTCGTCTATTTTTTATCCCCTTTTTTGTCATATACATCAAACCAATTACATCGAAACACTTCACTCTTTTTTCCCTAATAAATTTTAATTCAAGGATCTCAATTAGTTCTAGATAGTAATCAATATTTCCATCCTCTTTATCTGCCTCTCTAATAGCCACCACTCCATAATTTTTTGTCCTAAAAGCTTTATCATAATTTTGCACATAAAACCTTTAACCATTAATAGTGTAGCCATTGAAACTTGTCACATATTGTGTAGGGCCACATGATAGTGATAACAAATCAGCTATCATCTTATGATCATGTTGGCTATGCAATTCTATTACCTGCCAAAATCACGTTATATATATTAGCAATAACTATGAATTGAAGACACTAAAAAAAGGCAAACTATTTTCAACCAAAAACTTACATTTTCTTTAAACCAACTAATGAATTGCTTATTCCATTTTGAATCAAAAATGGGTTGAGAGGCATCATATTGAATTTTTTAGAACTCTCTCTATATAAAAAAGTATAGCAATGTGTCAATTAAAGTGAAAAAAATTATAGAATAGATAGAAGTAATTTATTGGAGATACATACTCGACAAATGGCAGAACTTCATCACGATTCTTCAGAATATAAATATGGGCTTGCTTCAATTCATATGCATCAAGTGTACATTATTTTCTAGACCCTAAAGCTCTTCCAAGTTGAGAAAAGAGAGATAAACCTTCATCAAATTTAACCCCACCAACATAATTTTATTTAAGGCGATTAAATTTTATTTGCATTGTTTGCAAGTACCTTGAACCTAAAGTCATACATTCACTTGTCATGTACCTCTCTAAAATGGAACCTTCGTGACAAACCCTATTATCTATAAGAGATTTTAAGAAGTACAATGATCGCTCAATCGGATACAGTCATCGGTATTGAATAGGTCCAACAATCTTAACTTCATTGGCTAACTAAATTGATAAGTGCTCCATGATATCAAAAAATGATGGTGGAAATATCATCACATATATTTTTCTCAATGTGAATCACATCTAAATTGTGTCGTAACAATAACGTTTTCCAACATACATACATACATACATACATACATACATACATACATACATACATACATACATATATATTCATTGTTCCATTTTCTCACCAAATATCTTTTGATGGCTTTAATTTGCAAATTTTTTTTATCAATATTATCTATTTTGTTATTTTTTTGGGTTAGACCATGAGGTATATATCCTAAGCGGATCCATATAGACGGGAGGTACTTTTAAATCATATTACACTTAGGCTAATCCCCACTCGAGCCGGGAAGGATCACAAAGGCAGCAAAAACTCTAACACAAAGTATTTTACATAGTTATATTTTAAGGACTTGAACTTAAGACCACTGGTTAAGATAGCAGAGATACTTACCATCTCAATTACATGCTCGATGGTTATTTAAATTAACTCTAATGCATTTGTCAAGGCCTCCTTTTATTTTATTTTTTAAAGTTTTCATAGCCAAATTGATATTTTTTAGTAGATATTTTAACAAGTAAAATTATAACACACATACAAACAAAATAACACTAATAACTATAACAAAACAACAAACAAACCTTGATGTTTTTTGGCCTCGTAGAGCAAGTTATGATTGAGATAATATGAGAAACCGAAATTAATAACTTCGAACACTTGATTAATATTTTAAAAAAAAATTAAAAGTGTGATAGGAAGAACAAAGTAAAAATAAAATTTGTGAATTTTTTTTATAAAAATAAAATTAATATATATATATATATATAGCTGTTTAAAAAATAAAATATATAGTTCAACGTTAAAACTACTAGCACTACAAGAAAATCTTGAAATAGCAACGGAAAAATAGCAACGGAATATATTCCGTTGCTAATTTAGCAACAGAAATAGAATTCCGTTGCTATTTAGCAACGGAATATAGTTTCTGTTGCTAAAATTGGTTGAATTTTATAAAATTAGCAACGGAAACAAATTTGGTTAGCTTCCGTTGCTAAAAGTGGAGGGAATTTCTAGTGCCATTATTTAGCAACGGAATTTGTATTCCGTTGCTAAATAAGGCGGCAAAAAATTTTGGGACGGAAAATAGCAACGTAATTTAAATTTCGTTGCTAATTTAGCAACCGAAATCGAATTCCGTTGCTAAATTAGCAACGGAATCAAATTTCCGTTGCTAAATTTCACTTTCAACAAAAAATAGCAACCGAATTAAAATCGGTTGCTATTTAGCAACGGAATTTAATTTCGGTTGCTATTTTAGCAACTTTCCGTTGCTAAATTGAAATTTTCTTGTAGCGTAGGAGTGAAAAAAATAAAAAAATTGGTTAACCGCAAAATCGATTCGAAATCAAATCAAAATTTTCAATTAACCAGTCAAATAAACTTGATTTCAGTTTTTTTTATATTTTCTATTTCAATTTTTTGATACTAATTAATCGTTAATTCACAATTAACAAGCTGATATATATGTGTGCGCGCGTGCGCATACATGTGCGCTTTAACTATATTTCTTTTTTATTTTCTCTAAAATTTACATAGAATAATTAAATTATATTTTTGTTTCTATATGTAAATATTTTATATTTTTCTATAAAATTATATTATACTATAAATTATAATTAAATTATGCCATTTTTTTGTAGTTATATAAAGTAATATATGGATTTTTATAGTTATATAAAGTAATATATGGAGTAACCGATAAACTTTTATATATGTTATTTTTTAACATATACATCTGCATGCATATTTTATTTAATAGAATTTAATTATATTTTTTTTATAATATTCAAAATTTTCTTGGGCTTAGAACGAAACGTGCTAATTTTCAATAGTTACCAAATTCATTTTATAATATTAAACTATTAATTTGTTAAGAAGGAATTTTGGCTAGTATATTTTATTTGTTTTGTAATTCTTATTTTGAATTATTTTGTACATATAAAATTGCATTTAAACTTTACTTAATTTTTTTATAATTATATGTTATAAATTTTAATGGTTAACTGAAAAATATTAATTAACTAAATTGAAAAAATTGAACCTATAAACTAATTAATCGGATGTAACAAACTAGTTAATATTTTTCGGTTAACCATTAAAATTTATAATTTAACAAACTACTTAATAATTAATAATTTAAAAAAATTTGTTTTGGTAATGAATCAATCGATACTCACCTCTGAAAGCATCAAAATTCTAATGTTTAGCGATTAATATCAACTTTTAACAATTACCATTCTCAATTGATGTGGAAGGTAGGTGTTGTGCATTAAAGGATTCTCTTTCCGAAGAGATTATTATTATTATTATTATTATTATTATTATTATTATTATTATTATTATTATTATTATTATTATTATTATTATTATTATTATTATTATTATTATTGCAAAAGCCATGCCTCAAATTATATGTTTTTTTAACAAAAAGAAAACAAATTCCATCCCTAACAAAAAATCTTTTAACGAAATAAAAATATTATGCGGTATTTATTATGCTTATGAAATAAGAAAAGATGATGCTAAGCAATAACTATAACTTAACTGTATGAAGCATATAGTATTTTATATATATATCTTTTGAATTGGGATATCAATGTGAGCAAAATCGATTATTTTCAACTTATATTAATAAAATTAACCAAATCGTTATACTTTTGGTTCAACAGGACCGTAATTCTTTGTTAATATTATATGGAACTAATTAAATAAATATAAAATAAAATTGAATTTCACTCCACATATTATAATTATTATTGGAAAAAGGAAAAAAAAAAAGCGTACCATCCCTTAATAGGCGATGGTGAAACAAACTCTTGTAATAATATGAAAATTAAATTAAAAAAAAAGTCCGTTTATTTCCTGTCATAGGAATGACCAAAAAGTAGTAGAAGATAGTGGTAGGAAAATTGGAGTGGGGGCAGGTCCTAATGCTGCAGGATAAAAAATAAAATTAGAATAAGAAAAGTTTGTGAAGGGCAGAATTGGAAATCAACACTTTGGTAGGTCTGGTGGAGGAGGAAGGAGTTTTTGATTGGGAAGAGTTCCATCTAAAACGATCCAAACCATTCCCAATCCCCAGCTCAGGTGGACGTCAAAGTGGCAATGCATGAACCACGCTCCTGTTCAACACAATATTTCCAAATTAGATTTTTTTTAGAAAAAAATTAATAGAGTTTCTAATTTAATATATAACTAAAGGTTAGTTGTTAAATTGTAAAATTTTTTGATTTGTTAATTAAATTAAAAAAACAGTGAAAGTTTAGGTGTAAATATGTAATTAATCCTTCAATAAAAGTCAACATTTCATGGATGTGCTTCAGATTCATTTTTATAGACACAACTTTAACTTCTTAATGGAAAAGAAAGCAACACGGAAGCCCTACTAATTTGTAAATAAACTTACCAGACACTTAAAAGTTGATGATGTGTAAACTATGGCTATTTCTGAATTAATAAAACCATAATCTTTTTACCCAGAAAAAAACGGGTTTATTTTACCAATTATTACTGAATTTGTGATAAATTATGCAAAAGTTATAAAATAAATTTTTTTCATAAAAAACAATGAACATTGTAAATTTTTACAATAAAATCATTTTGGCCAGATTCTGGCAAAAAATCATCGAAAAGTTTACGTGGTATGTTGGTGTGGTAAGTCCGAATGGTGACACGTGGACTTTCCGGCAAGAAAACCAGTCAAAGAGATTTTATTGTAAAAATTTACAAAGTTCAATATTTTTTATGAAAAAATTTTTTTTATGACTTTTGCATAATTTGGTCACAAGTTCAATATCCATGAGTGAAATTAATCCCAGAAAAACCATAATTCTTAAAAATTATAAGAATATTAATCTAACACTAGCAGAATTAAATTATGCTTTGATTACGTACTTGTTTGGTTGTTAATCCACAAATTGAAATTAAAACCCTAGTTAATTAGTGAACATGATTACTTGCATAAACTATATATAAAATAGAGTTATATTATGTCCTAATATAAAAAGAACATTTAATTTTGTTGCCCAATTGTGTTCTTTTTATATGAACATTTAAATAATGCTTACCAGGATTATCAGCTCGAAATCTGATAGCAACCCAACCGCCAGAAGGCACACCAACAGTGTTTCTTTCAACAGGATCGACAAGATTGAATTTTGGAGGATCGTTTCGGGGATCAAAATTACCGAATCCTGAAGCTAAAATATAGAAATTATAACCATGTAAATGGAGAGGGTGACTTTCATTACCGAGAATACTTGTATCCTGCATCACTAGCTCCACACTAGTGTTAAATGGAAGAACCACAACTTTTGTTCCATTCATAACCATCGTATTATTCGGCGGAGTCCCCGTATAATCAAACGGTATTATTGGCTCACCAGGAAAATCTGTACTATAAACGCCATTGGATTTCCTAAAGAAGTAAGACTGAAGCACCGCTGTGGTAGGAAGTGCAAAGGATATATTATTAACAGAAGCTGAAAACTTTGTTCCATTAGGTCCTTGACATGTCTGGTTTTTAGGGCATGGGTTGGTTCCTAATCCAACCGCGAACAAGAAACGCCTGTCCACTGTCTGAGGAACATTGGTCGGATATTCAACGCTTCCCAAGCTACGAAACCTGGAAGAGAAACTGAAAGCAAAAGGGGTGTCGTTAAGAGAAGGTAGGATTGGTTTTAATGGAGGAAATTGGGTGATCTTGTGGGTTTGTTCTGTTGGTTTCTCATATTCAAGAATAGCTGCGACCGTGGTGTTATCAAAAGTTCCAGTTCCAGTAGCATATGGTGTTGCTAATATATAGAAGGTTGCATTTGGGTAATAGGGTTTGGTCTTCAAAAGAACATTCATGGTTTGTCCTGGTGTTATCAGAAAAATGTCTGTGTCGAAAGGTTTTACGTAGGTTGCATCAGCTTCAACTACTGTCACTGTGTGATTGGCAATACTTATAAACAGTTCATCATTGAGTGCTGCGTTGACCAGCCGAAGAAGAAAAGTCTTTCCAGGCTTTACCTTCAACTTGTATGTATCTGTCAATTAACATGGATTTATACAGTTCTTAGCATTTTCAAATTGACAATCTATAACTTTTCCATGATCAATCAAGCAAATGATAGAATCTCATCACGTGTACATAATAAAAACTATCATTGCTTAATTATGGGGAAAAAATAAAAAAAGAAATTTAAGAAGAAAATTGTTTACCCTTAGCAGAGCAGTTATATAATGGGCCTGGAAGTCCATTAATAGTATAAGCAACCGAAACATTTGGACCTCCACCAGTTTGAAGAGATTGGTTAATTATTGCTTGAGGATCTGCATTGAACCACTCTCCTGCAATTGAAGGCAAATATATATATTTTTTTAAAAAAATAAGACATAAAAATTCCAAATACAGTTTCCACACTCAACTATGGGTAGTTTGAGAAAATTTTTAGGTACTAACTATGGGTAGTTTGAGAAAATTTTTTGTGTGGTCGTATCTAAAAAAAGAACGATACGGGAAAGTAGGTAGTAATGATATACTTACCAAAGAGGATGGGAACTTGCTTGTGAGGTTTGGGAAATGGAAAAGGGACACCAAGTTTAGGTAAAATGATAATGGGGCCATAAAGAGTGGCTCTTAGCCAAGAGAAATGTGCATGCCAAAATAAAGTTCCTCTTTGTCCAATAATAGTGAAGTTGTAAACATAAGTTTGATTTGGTTGAATGGGGCATTGCGTTATATAAGATGGTCCATCATACCATCCCGTTTGAAGCTGTCGAATACCATGCCTGTTACAATAATTAAATTACCATAATTCCTTAAATTACTTTGGTATAATAAATAGAAATATTAAAAAAAAAAAGTGAAGGAAACAATTATTATAATTATTACCAGTGTATTGAGAGATTTTTTGGAGAATGGTTAACAACTTTAACAACTAAGCGATCTCCCTCCCTAACTATGATTCGAGGCCCTGGAAACTTTCCGTTTGCAGTTAAGATACTCATAGTATTGCACAGCCTGGTAACATTTTTCAGCTTAATCTGACAATTGAATAAATTAAATTATTATAAGGCATAAAAAATGTAGAAAATAAAGAAGCAATAATTTACAATATAATTTTGACCGAGACGACTTAATTGATACATACTTCAAACTTGTAATGCCTGGTTATGCCGGCTTGAGCAAGCGCATGGAAGAGAAATGAAAAGAGAAAAATACGCAGAAGAGAAGTTTCCATTTGATAAGAGTGCATGTAGTGGGTAAAGCTCAAACTCACAGAGCATATATGGATTTTTACTATAGCTTAACACAATATATAAATAGTTGTTAGGTTGATATTTGAATAAAAAAAAAAAGCAAATTAAATTTGTAAGATTAGGTTTACATTAATTATTAAAAGGGAAGAATTACAAAAATGTCCTTCACGTTTTTTTCAAAGTATTAAAATGTATTTATAGTTTTTATTGGAACAAAAATACCTATATAAGTAACTTTTATCAAATTTAAATTAACGGCACTAATATGATGCTAACAAAACGCTGAGATGATGCTGAAACATAGTAAAACATGCCACAACAATGCCACTTTTGCCTAAGTCAATAAAAAATTCTTAATATATTAAATTGAAAAAAAATTTAAAAAAGTTGTATATAACGCCATGTTATTGTCATTAATTCAAAGTGGAGAAAAATTACTTACAGGGCAATTTTATATTAATTTTCATTACGTTAATAGCATTTTTACTCTAAAATAAATGATTAGGGTATTTTAGTAGTTTGAAAAAAAATGAAGAATATTTTTATACCTTTTTCCTTATTAAAGTATTTTAAAAAATCAATATTCTTTGGGTCAAATGGTTTGGCATATGTTTTCTTTAAGAAAAAAAATGATTTCGAGTCTTGTAAATGGTAAAATAAATATTGTGAGAGTTTTATTTTCATATTAGATCCATTTGCTTCAAACTGAATAATAACCATAATTATATAAAAAATAATTATTTTCTGATACTACTTTAGAGTAGGGATGAGCATGGTTAACCGAAAAATTAGTTCGGTTTAATCGGTTCGAAACCGAACTAATTATTAAGTTAACCGAACCGAAATTTTAGGGTTATGGTTTTTATTTTAAAAATCGATTGTTAATCGATCCGAAACCGAAACCAAATATATATATATTTTATGAATTATATTTTCAATTTTACATTTATATTTTTCAATTTTTGTGTAATTTATAAATATTATGATATATAATTTTGTAAAATATATATTTTTAATAAATAAACATTAAAATTATGTGCATAATTAGCGTTGTATTGTTAGTTTTATATTGAATATTTTTAATTTTTATAATTAATTACGAAAATTTTATTTTTATTTTGATTATTTCAATAGATATTGTATTTAATTAATATTTTTTCATTTTTAAAGCACTTTTAACTATTAAAAATAATATTATAAATTGTATAATTTATTAAATTTATATATTAAAATTTTTTAATGGTTAACCGATAAATCGATATAAAAAAACCGACTTAAAAATCGAAATCGATATAACGATTAACCGATAATAATGAACTGATTTAAAAAAATTGTTCATGCTCATCCCTACTGTAGAGTGTTGTCAAAGAAAAGAAGGGTGTTTGACCTCCTTTTCTCTTAAAGTCTAAAACTTTCCATAGTTATATTACCTGGTTCCCAATGAGGTATGACCTTCAGCTTCACACTAATTCCTTATGTCGATTCCATGTATATATATATATATATATATATATATATATATATATATATATATATATATATATATATATATATATATATATATATATATATATATATATATATATATATATATATATATTATGCAACCCGCTTTGAAATTCGTACTCATTACATTAAAAATTCATTTGACTAATTTGATTTACATTAATATTCAAGCTCATAAAAATTTTAAAAAAAAAGTGTGAAGCAAAAAGAAATCCAGCAAAACAAATAAAAAAATTGTGAATTTATTTTTATTTTCTAGGTATACATACAGTAATGAATGTAATGGTGACTAGGAACATGGGGGTCTATGTGTTTGATGTGAAAATGAACTAATCTTTATTATTGACATTAATTACTTTCTACAAAAGTAAGAATTTGCATCTACGGTCTACTTTATACCTACCCTTGAAAGCCAAGTGTTCATCAGTTTTTGGCATTTTGAAGCATATTGTTATGTTGTATTCTTTTCCCTTCATATTTACTATGTATTTTCCTAGTAAGGAATTGAACCAAAAGCTCAACTTCTTAAAATTGATTTCATTTATGGAAACCATAATTACATTAGACAATACTAGAAATAAAAGTGACTGAATGAATATACATAAATGTAAAATTCTTTTTGAATAAATTTAGGGAAAAAAAGTATTATCAAATCCCTGAATTTTTTCAATTTTTGTTATAAAGTTCCTATACTTTTATTTATCAACATTAAGTTTCTATTTTTTTTAACATATTAAGTTTTTAATGGACGGAAAACGTAAAATTAAATAATAAATCCAGTTTCACGTATTTTTGGTATCCAGGTCTCCGCCACAAGTTGATGTACCATTGCTAATACTTTTATCAATTTGAGACTGAAATGTGAATTGAAAATGTTATTTAACTTAAAATTGATAATAAATATGCAAGGGCAAATCAAATTGATATTTGATGTAAATACTAAAAGCATACTAAACCGAACATACAATTTAATTCCACATTTCTGTCTAACGAGGGTTTAATGTGTAAAAATAAATAAAAGTTTAGGAGTTCAACGTTCTTAAATAAAATATATGAGTTTAATGACAGAAACTCTAAAAGTTCAGAGGTTTACAAATGTGTT
Organism: Excoecaria agallocha; assembly: GCA_037975025.1. Classification (NCBI taxonomy): domain Eukaryota; kingdom Viridiplantae; phylum Streptophyta; class Magnoliopsida; order Malpighiales; family Euphorbiaceae; genus Excoecaria; species Excoecaria agallocha. The sequence goes on along the minus strand of CM075808.1, from coordinate 2,414,693 downwards.
TTTATCAAAATTAAATCCTAACTTTTTATTTAAATTAAAAAAGAAAAGTATTAAAGGATTATCAAAGATGAATGTCCTATTAAGAAGCTGTCAATTTAAAGTCTGGTTAACAATCGTTGGTGTTGATTTCCAAGATATGAAAGGAAGATCGATTTTAGAAAGAGACCTTACTGTTAGTTGAGAAGTAGAGGTCTAAAGAAATGTGTATGCAATGGCCAATTGAGTGAACAAATTTAATCTCTGTTATAAATTTGATTAGAATGTAGGCAACTGGAGTACAATTAAATTAATGATGTTCATGCATTTTTTTTTTTTAATTAAGATCGCACAGGATTAGAGTTGTAGTTGCACCAACTATTTGTCCTGTTACCAGAACTCCGGTAAAGTAGTTTTTGAAAGGTTATTTTCTGGCAATCTTAAACTGAGAGGCTTCTTAATTATCAACCCCACCACTATATATTATATTTTACAAGTAGTCAAAAGTTGATAATGTTGATTTCCCTTCTATCCCTTTGAAGACATGCCTTAATCTGGCCTACACATGGGCCACGTCCTTTGTTTTATTTTTTTAGGGTAATTAATTATTATTTAAGCTTACCATGTTTGAGGAGGAATTAACTAAGAGTTTAACCTTTTGATAAAATATCCTTTTCAACCCACCACGAGGAATTAAGTTAAAAGTTTATCTTATGCTATATTTTGTCTATTAAATTATTTTTAGAAATGCTGTTACGGATGCTTAAAAGGGAGTTAAAATGTTCTATTTAGTTACTATTTTCAACAATTATATTTTTCAATAATTATAGGGAATTTTAGAACCATTTTGAACAACTATGGAGGCATTTTTATTAGGGTTAGTATAACATTCAGAATTACCTATATTTTAAATCGTTGTGAATCCAACTACTCTCACGGTTTAAATTTCATCCTCCTCTCTTGTTTTCCCAACTATGTAATTATCAAAAAATGTTGAATGGAAATTAAACATGTATCTTTAAAAATGGAATATGCGCTCCATTAATTTAATTAATTTACAAACTCATAATTTTGACTTTGATACTAGCTATGTAGCTCCATCAATTCAATGGACTATTTTCTGCTATTAATATAAATAATGGTTTGCATAATATATTTGCATATCAATAAATGATGAATTTTTCGATTGATAAGATCTTGAAAAATCAGAAATGGATTAGCCCGAATGAAAGTCTAAATGAGCCAATTGGATTTGCTAGACTTGCAATAAGAACTGTCCAGTCGGAATAGGCGTAAATACTTCGAATTAAACTTAAGTTAGTAATGCTTAAATAGAGAAAATTTAAAGAGAGAATGTCTCAAGAATTCAATATATGATTCTTTTGTGTTCTAGGCTATTTATAGTGTATAAGAAAGAAGGTCCACCTGTAGGCATATTGAGTGCTGTAATAGGTAAACCAAAATAGTATGGGCTACTATGAGGTGACTGAGTTATACGTATCATGGCATGTCAGTTCATTTAACAAGGTAAGGTCCTTATCAGTCTAATCAGATTGCTTACGATGGCAGTTTTTAGTTGGACTTTTGTCACATGCTGGGCCTTGAACCTACTGTGGGTCAAGGTTGAAAGTGGGTCAGGCCCAAATGATAAAAATAAGTATTATCATTTGTCCTCCACAAAAAATCCGATCGGATTATCAATGGGACTCTTTAATTTATGTAGTAAACTTTCAAAATAATTCAATTTTGAATCTCTAAACTTTTAAGTGTCCATTCATATTCTTGATCACCAGACAACTTTTGTCCCTGCCATTATGAGAGATGGTTCATCAGATGTGCAATTTATGACATTTCATACTTCGAAATTGCCACTCGGATAGCCAATCTCATGAGTACACCTAGCACTCCATTTTTGTGAAAAATGCCTAGCTTGTTAAAGAACCTTTAATTTTCACCTATAAATAAGCGAAACCATTTTAATTTTTCACTTTTACAAAATTTTTTATGTCTTTATCTTTAAAATCCTCTGGAAGTCTTTGAGATTCCAGTTTATCTTCTTAAATTTCTAATATTTTAACCAAGTTTTCTTTACTTGGATGCCTTTTAGTTTCATTTCTATTCCTTCTTCATAATCTTCATATTCATCATCATCATCATCATCCATTTTCTCATCTATAATTGCTTGTCGGGAGTAGATTATGAATTCATTGTTCATACCTGTTCCTTTAAGAATGGCTTTTAGTAGTAGTAATACGAACTAAAATACCCATGATAAGAGGTTAGGCACTAGTTTCTTTAAGAAATAAAAAGTTAAGGAATTTATAGCCAAGTAAATAGGCCAAAGGAAAGATAAAACTTACCCGAGGACATGGCCATTCTAGCTTATCCTTTATTGATGGCGATGACTAAAAGGCTGTTTGGAACACCTAAAGAGTGGTTCATCTTCCACCAACCCATCTTGGACCGTGGCTTGAAATTTCCATTTAATTCGTTCGACATTAGGGTCCTTTGAGGCTATAGGATTGCACCTAATTGACTTAATCCAAATGGGTAGAGGACAGTAGCTTGCTTTAAGGTATTGTGAGTGTAGCTTGGTGTGGCTCCTTCACTCAAGCTCTTTACCTTATTTTTCTCTCTATTCGGTTAGGAATAAGGGATGGAGTATTATTTTACTAGTTAGAATAAAAAGAAATTATTCTCTCCCCCTTTTCTGTGAAAGGTTTTAGGTGTTAGTGTAAGCCCTAGCCCCAATACATTGTTATAAAGCATTTAATTTAATAAATGAGGCATTTGTTTTATCTATTGTATTCCTGTGCATATCAATTGATAGAACTATCCAAGAATGTTGTTTCAGTTTAAGTTATCATGTGTGAGGCACATGGTTGTAAGACCTTGAAACAAATGAGACTTCATTCTAAATATCCATAGTCAGTCATTGTTATAGGAATAACAAATGAATTAAGACTAGTATGCTCTCTCTGATAAGTTAAGTTCTGTCTTATGGATCATAAGGACAAGAGTGTCAATCAGAGATCATAGATACATGTTTAGAACACGGTATTTGGATTAGATCCACTCATGAGAACACTATATGGTACAAGTCATAAGTGTTTCTCATATGCAAGTTTTGTATCGGAGTTCTTATACCTGAAATCTCTATGAAACTCTTTATAAATTACTGTGTACTTTGACATACACCTAACGTACTCGTAACAGAGTGACAAGTACGGGTATGATTGGGTATACATTGATTCATGTTAGAGAGCATGAGAGAAGTGAAGGGATTATCCCTCTTATTAAGAGAGAAAATATCATCGGCCACTTGATCAGTGAACTGAGAAGTGTATGGCCATACCGAGATGAAATAATGAGTAATCATTATTTATCTGAGAGTTCAGTGTCACTGGAATATCAAGAAAGGAATTAATATATATAAGGATGACTAGTTCCATGCCTTATATTAATTCTGATATTTATGGGTAAGGGACTATGCAAAATTGCATTAGGTCACTAAATGCCATATGCATTTTCATTTAATTTGAAATGCTATAATATCTTGCTAGAGAATATATATAGCCTTTGAATTAATTTATTAATTCATTGCCAACATTAAATGGACCTATAGGATCGCACACAAAGCATTGGGCTTAAAATATTTAAATTGTGTATTGGGAATTAATTTGGACTTTTATTTAAAGTCAAATTAATGCATAAAATGGGTAAACAGATTTTTGCCTAAGGCAAATCTGTAAAAACAGTTTTTTTGCCTAAAACAGCTAGCTGTTTTAGGCAAAACTGTCAAGGTGCGATTTTGCCTAAAACAGCTAGCCGTTTTAGGCAAATCTGTTAAGCCACGATTTTGCCTAAAACAGCTAGCTGTTTTAGGCAAATCTGTGAAACGAGTTTTTTGCCTAAAACAGCTATGTTGAACTGTCTTTTTGCCTAAAACAGCAGGCAAATCTGTTAACAGTTGGTCACGAGAGAAATTTGTTGGCATGTGCTAGGTTTAATTTCAATTGATTAATTATCTATGTATAATTAAGTTAATTGAGTATTAAATCCTAATTTGTATTTAATCAAAATATAATACTTGAGAGGGAATTAAAGTAGCCAAAATTAAAACTAAAATACTAGTTGAATTCGGCAACTTATCACCTTAAATAAGTAAGTTTGTTTTGATTAAATGACTAATGCCATTTGAATTTAAATTCTAATAGAATTTAAATTAAGATATATCTCTTGATTAGGAAGTGATGGAGGCTGAAATTAACACTTAATTTTCGGCACTCACACTTGACCTAAATTAAGTGATATATATTAAAGTATTAAATGAATAAAAGGTATGCCGTTTTGCTATTTTTCTCTCTTGGCCGAAATACTCAAGGGGAAAGAAATTTTTCTTGTTCTCTTGTGTTCTCGGGCTGAAACAGTAACCTAAAGGAAGAACAAGATCAGATCTTGTGGCTTCAAATCATTCCCATTGCCGAATACACAATCATAGAGCTAGCACTCTTGATTTTAAGCCATCTTTGCAAGTGTGTGTGTGAGAATAGAGGGAGTGACGTAAAGGCTGTTCCTTGGCATTGGTGGTGAAGATCTAAGGTGGACATAACCTTCTTGGTTGCTGGTCATCATCAAAATCAAGTTTTAAAGGCATCTAAAGTTGTAAGTTTAAAACTCTAAAATTGCATGTTTCGATTCTTGTCATGGAATTGTATGGCATGTATGATAAAATTTTTATTTTTCCGCTGTGCTATCATCACATTCATACCATGTCATATTCCATCAGTGGTATCAGAGCCTAAACATGCTTATTTTAGTGCTTTAGATGCATAAAAAAATTAATTAAAAATCATCATTATGAAAACATGCAAATCTGAAATTTTCTGTTTTGAGTTTTTTGCATTGTTTTGGTGTAAAAACGATTTTAATTGATTAGATAGGTATTATAATTAATATGACATGTTAATATACTGTCCTAAGATTTTATTAGGGCTGGTAATGGTCGGATTTAATTATTTATACCTGATGGTACATGTTAATTATGAAACTAGGTGCTTGTTGGCATGTAAATTGCTACTTTAACAACTAGTTTTCAAGATTAAATGTAAAAACGATTTTGGAATGTTTGTAAGTGATATTTAAAGATTAATTATCAGGTCTGGACATATTTTAAATTTGGTTTTAATTCTAGTCCATGACAATTTAATTGATTAATTTTAAAATCACTTAAAACTAAGACTAGTTTGTGTTTGTTACATGTTTAATCAACATTGTTTGTTTTGTTTTGATTAAAATGGTAAAAACACATTTAGATCAGATTTGTACAGAATATTAAATCAATATTTATGGACTTATTTAGATTATTAAATGACTCATAAAATTGATTTAAATGTTTGTGCATTTTATGGCATTACATAAGCATTAAACAACTAGTTTTTGTTGTTTGTTTGTTTTTGCATGAATGTCGTGTACCATATATGTGTTTTTCATGATTTTATATTTTTAATTCATGTTAGCACATATTATATGCATTTTTAATGTTTATGGGCTGTATGACATAAAATTAAAAATGGCAAAATTGGAAATTATACTAGAGTTGATTTATAGCACAAATCTAACTAGTTAGTGTTTTGGGCTTTTAAGAGAACTTATTCAATAAGAGGATTTAGTCCATTTGGGCTTTGGCCCAGGCCCATCATGGGGTCTTCTCTTAAAGGTTCAAGTACACAATTTCCATTAATGGGCTTGGCTAAATTAATTAAAATTGGACTTTGTTTTATCCATGAATGCTATGTATATTTATTTGCTAATTTGGTGTGATGAATGGATATGCATGGTGCATTCATGGGCCCTGGGTTTTGTAATTAAATATGGCCTGCGAGCCATTATATTTTATTGTAAAAGTTTTTCATTTATTTCTTAGAATATAATATATTTGAAGACTTTGTAAATCAAGACGAAGCCCACCGGAGTGGAGAAGCCCAACTCGAAGATTCTTATGTAATAGTATAGAATCTTAGTTGTAGGTTTTTGGGCCCATGTTTGTCACGCTTTACTTTATGCAATTATATATATATGCATGCTATGTATGGATGACAAAGCATATGCCATGTAAGCTGTAATAAAATGAATCCCTAAAATAGTAAGTCACAAAGTTGCCTTCCTAATTCGAAACATGTCAAGGCATCGATCATCGGTCACGTAGACTAGGAGTCCTAGATGCGCCTAATTATCTTTGTGAGGCATGGGTTGTGAATGTAGGTTGGACTTATCATGGAAAGGGATGCCTGGACCTAGGCAACTAATAAATGGGTTGTGCTATAACATCTTAAGATGTTAGCCCATTTGATCCAAGAGTCATGTACGAGACATGATTGGAGTTTTCCTACCTAAGTAACTTAACTTGTTAGGTGTACAAGCTCAGCTTGACTAATAAGTTGTTGTGAAAAGTGAATCTTGGCCCACATTAAATCACTAACGCGAATTATTTAAAGGGATATTAATTCGGTTTGTGGGATCATAAATAAGACCTCATTTAATCTTGCTAAATTTTATTGTAGATTGAAAATGGCATCTTCAAACAACAATTTCTCATTGCGATCGGTCCTTGAAAAGGACAAAATTGAATGGCACCAATTTCATAGACTGGTCTCGAAACTTAAGAATAGTTCTTAAGCAAGAGAAGAAGTCGTATGTTTTGGATGCACCCTTGCCTGAAGAACCAGGAAGGAATGCCTCTGCGGTTCAAAAGGAAACTTTTGAGACCAAGAAGAGCGACTCCAATGATGTGACCTGTCTGATGCTGGCCACTATGGTGCCTGACTTGCAAAAGCAATTTATGGACCAAGAGGCCTATGCGATCATGGTGCACCTTAAGGAGATGTTCCAAGAGCAA